>JAFVLL020042482.1:25171-132494 GCA_021397915.2 Tor tambroides | reverse complement strand
AAAATGAACCATCCATTCATCACATCATCGTGCAAAACTAAGAATTAGTCTAATTAGAATCATTGTAATGTGATGATCGGGTGCGGGTCGGGTGGTGTCGGTTGTCTAAATCAGAGAAAAATATAGGTGCGGGTGGGTGACGTTTGAGCTCATCCACGCATCTCTATGTTCACACAGCGCATCAGTCAATAAATGGGAAAAAAGTAACTGGCGTTACTTTTTTGAAAAAGTAACTCAGATATTTTCTTGTAAATTAAAAAGTAATGCGTTACTTTACTAGTTACTTGAAAAAAGTAATATTATTACGTAACTTGCGTTACTTGTAATGCGTTACCCCCAAGACTGACTCTTGAGTCTTAATACTGTGTGTTAAACTGCCCAGTGTTCTTCAGAAAAAAAAAAATAAATAAATAAATAAAACTTTCTTTTGTTTTCTAGAATCTTCTGCATATATGAATCCTTTCTGAGAGTGACTGTATTATTTTGAGGTCCATCTTGAGGACAGTTGAGGGATACACAATTACATTCACTGATGCTCAAGAAGGTAACAAATTGCATTAAAGGAATAGCTTGCCAAGAAATTACTCACCCTCAGGCTATCCAAGATATAGATGAGATTCTTTCTTCATCAGAACACATTTGGAGAAATTTAGCATTACATTGCTTGCTCACCAGTGGATCCTCTGCAGTGAATGGGTCCTGTCAGAATGAGTGTCCAAACAGCTGATAAAAACATGATAGAATCCTGCATGTTTGTAAGACACAAATCCATCATTAAGGCATTTTAACTAGCGTATAAACCATTTCAGGCCATCCAGGTAACAACACACAATAAGATTCAGAGGTATAAATCTTTGACCGGTTCCTTTGTGTGAATTCAGTTATTCTGTGGACTCTATGTAAACAACTTATGTGAAACAACTTATTTACTAAATAAAAAAAAATAGCATGCATTTTTACGATCCCTCATTTTGTTAAAATTATTAACATCTTAATCTTTAATTTTACTAAATGCTTTTTAAAGGGGTCATCGGATGCGACATGCACTTTTACAAGTTGTTTGAACTGAAATGTCTGTTGGCAGTGTGTGTACACAACCACCCTATAATGATAAAGATCTACCCAGTGTTTTTTTTTCTTCTTAAATCATTTCCCCTTTCTCATATCAAGCCATTCTCAGATGCCTGTCTGTGTGATGTCACACAGACCCAGGCCCCTCCCACGATTGTTGATTGACACTAGCATTTTAGACCCGCCCTGAGTGAGCTGTCATCAGTCCACCATTGTTTCAGGAGCAGGAGTAGACAAGAATGTCTCCTAAGCGAATGAGGTGTTTTGTTGTTGGATGTAATAATGAACATATATCTAAGCCACTGAAGACGCCGTGGATTAACTTTGTTTTTGAAGGGAATGCACCCCCCGATCTACCTAAATGTGTTTATGTTCGTAATCCAGCCTCACCTACAGAAGAAGTGAGAATAAGGTTCTTTTATGAATAATTTTTAACCAAAGTTTGATATAGACTTTTCATTAAGACCCTAAAGAATCATATCAACTTGTGGAAAATGCTCTAGTCTGTGTCCAAAATCTGAAAACGCTGCATTCTATTGTGGTATACGGAAATAGGAAGGCATGAAGGCACGTCCCAATCCAATTTTTCCATAACATCATATCTACTAAAATGCCTTCTAGTTCATCTAGTTCACACTTCTTTTATTTTTATGATTCAGTTTCTGAGGAATAAAGATTGCAGTTTTAAAAGGGATGGCTCACCCCCAAAAAATGAACATTTTATCATCATTCGCTCACTCTCGTGTTGTTCCAAACCTCTATGCATTTTGTCTTCTGCTGAACAAAGATATTTTGAATAATGCTGGTAACCTTTTTGGTAATTATTGATTTCCATTGTACAGACAAAAGAAATATATATATATATATATATATATATATATATCAGAATATATTTTATGCTTAACAGAAGAAAGAAAACCATACAGGTTTGAAATCTCTTTAAATATCCATTGGTTCTGTAGTTAGGTCATTATAGGTTGTTATTATGCTATGAAATGCAGTCTAAAAACAGTTTGCTAGGTTCAGGAGCTCTGACTCTGGACTGCTCATGTAAAGATGCTCTGACTATTTGTCTTTGTTCTCATCTGCACCAATCAGTGATCAGAAGATTCTATAAAATACGCAGCAGCTTTTGGAGTTTTATTCAGAGAGAAAGTTTGTCAGAGATTATTTATATCAGTTAGAGCACCAGTAAAGCAGCTTAAATATACTAATATTTACTAATACACACACAATATTTGAATACAGCTACAGAAAATGCTCAAACTCATGTATAATCAAGATGTTTCATTTATATGCTTCATTTATATGGTGTGAACATGATGGCTGACTGCTTTATTTGAATATGAAGCTGAAGTCACAGTGAATGGTATTAACATTCTGCTCTGACTTTGTCTCCACCTCCTCTCTTTCTCCTTTTGTCTCTCATCTCTTTGTTTGCCATTCAGGACAGAAGCTTCATTGCATTACATACTGTGTTAATGCTGCCACAGCATAAATTCTGAAAGCGAGAGTGACGGCAAGAAAGAGGTCACCTCTACACACCCTCCATTAGTTCATAAAATAGTTCACCCAAAATGAAAACTGTCATCATTTACTCACCCTTGTGTCATTTCAAACCCATATGAGTTTCTTCCTTCTTAAAAGGAGACATTTTAAAGAATATCATGCATGGCCACTGAATTTTCTGTTTGACAAGTCCTCAAAATTTCTATTTTTGTATTCCAAAAGGCTTGTAACAACATGAGGGTGAATAAATTTTTTTTTTTTTTGGGAGGGGGGGGCTATCCATCAGAAAATCCATATACTGTAATAACGGATGGATGATTGCTGATGTGTGTTCAGGGTTATATGGCATAATTGGACCATTATAAATCATCTTTATCAGAGATTAACTACTAAAATCAAACAGTCTTATAGGCAAAAACATAAAAGAGTTTTAAAAGATGTCATCTGCTATACTTTTATAAAGCTCATGCCACTGTTAAGACATGCCTCTGTTTCTATCAGCCTCATTTTCATCTATGTAAAATTTAACATGGCGTCTACACTGATTAAGGTCCATAAACAACCAAGCAAAAAATTACAGTGCTTCTTTTATATTGTATGCAGAAACACAGGTGACTATTTACACCACTTACTGGATTGGAGTGTAAAGTGATGGAGAAAAGTCATCCCATTGGGTATTTACTAAACTATATCCTTTGTGATCCACTGAAGAAACAAAGACATACTGTTTTGGAATGACATGAGGGTGTGTGAGCGTAATTTTTTTTTGATTGAATGGTTTCTTTTACAGTACATAGTGATGGTAGAAACAAAACTTTTCGAAACTTTTCAGAATCAGTTCAGGCAATTATAAAATGATTCACCGATTCACTGTTTCGAAGCGCTCAAAGCGCCGCATGCTGGTAACGCCTGCTGGTATAAATGCAAGGAATACACTGCCCACACATAAAAACACCTTTTACAAACCAATTGCAAATGTTTTATTGAAACTGTTAAATTCATTAAATGCAATTAACAAATCATATAATATCATTAAATATTAAATATAGCTTGTTTTGTTTGTTTTATGGAAAGCTTTGTTAATCAGGCCAGTAAGAGACTATTAACCACAGCTCTTCATTTTTATTATGCAAATGTGTCATTAAAATGTGTCTATAACTTTATAAAACTGATCCGAGATCAGGTAAAAACCTCAAAGATTGGTTCACAGAAGTTGCCTTCTATCAGACAACCATTGAAATTTTGAAACGTTTCAAAACAGTTGATGCAACAACGCCTCGTGTATTGAAATCATGAGACTTTGGCTGTTTTATACACGCTCCAAATCACTGGTTCTAAACAAATGATTTGCAAAAGTTTACGAAGCTTCACAAACCAGTGTTTGTAATTGCCTGTCACTAACAGAATTAAGCTCCACTCAGCCCAATGTTTACTGACACGCGTGCACATTTTATATACTTGGACTCCTTAAACTACTCTTTAAAGTACTTTGTTTTGTCTGGTACAAGTTTCAGACCAGAAATATTTTGCCATTACTTTCATAGCAAGGAATGTTTTCCTCTTATACTCCTCCACATAAACACAAATCCACATGCACCCACCCTTAACTTCCTGTCTGTAAGACTCTTCCTCTGCCACACAGTGAGAAACAGCAGAGGAAGAACGATGAGTAAGCAGCTCTCCAACTGGACGCTGTTGGGCAACTCCCCATCATCCCTTTATAATGACTCTGGCCTCTGACCAGCCAGGAGGAGGGTTACACACACACACTCACAAATATATCTAAAATCAGCATTCACAACCACCAGGGCTCATCCTATACAACCACCTACATCTCAGCATGCTGTCCCACCCAATCTACTCCAAATGCTCTCTGAGCTTGAGGCATAGGGTTTACAACAAAATCAATGTTCTGTGCCAAGAACCGTCAACAGCAATGCATTCTGTGATGTTCCTTTAATCTAATCATATGTCCAGAGTGAGCCATAAAGGTGATATTTCATAAGGCTTGTTGATGTTGAAGGGGAACAAAAAGCCATCCAAATGTAACTCAGCTCTCTCAAAGAGCAGACTGATAGAGTTCTAGCTGCTTTGAGAGACACATCAACACATTAATAGCTTCTGAGGGTCTGTGTACTCTAAGAGAGGCAGCTGCATTTGAGGTCTAAGTGAGCTTTTGTTTGCTTGTGCTTTTATTGATTTGTGCTTATTAAGAGTGTGTGAATGTAAGAGAAAGTTCAGGAGCACTATACTGCCATGGTGCTCAAAAGAAAAGCTTAAGAGGCAATTTTGCTGACACTTACAGTACCATGGTTATTTGACATTGTTAAGGTGCACTCTTACTGAATATTTCTTCATGTAGAATCAGAAATAGTGGTGCTTATTTACATCTCTCCCAATGAGAACGTTCTACACTCCAAAAAGGTGCAGCTTGATCCTGTATATGTTTTGGTAGTGACTGTTTCGGTAGTGACAATTTTAGATACTTTTGCATCTAACTCAAAGATGCTAATCAGCACATGGTTAGCCTAGCACAGTTCTGAACAGTGGTATACATATAAAAAATAAATGTTATGGGGAAAAAAGGTGCTTAATTGCAAAAAGAAAGGTGTTCGCTAGTGACGTTCCTTAAAGTTACACACAGACTTGAACACATTTACCTCAAAATGATGAGATCTATCTACTCACACACTTGTAGCTACTTTGTAGCTATCTGAGAAAGGGGGACAGAGAAATATTTCCTGATCATAAATTTATGGGTTTAGATAAAATCCGTCTCGGCCAATGGACTTAAACATACACTATTTTGGTAGTGACATGAAAAATGCAAAACACATTTTTTTAAAATAAAGTTTTATAATTTACAAAGAAAATATGAAATAAATATTTTTTTGAACTTTTGATACTTTTAAAAAATTATTTCAATAACATTTTTGAAATTTAGGGGTTAGGGTTCGGGGCAGCCACCTCCCAACTGAAAGGACCCAATAAATGATTTTCTATATATTAAGCTTACTAATATTTTAAATATTATAATATTATAAATATTATTTTAAATATTTTATATTATAAGATGCTTTTTAAATGTGTTATATATTCACCAAAATGAAATGTTAGTAATGCTTTTGTATGCCCATTATAATGAATACAAATAATTATTGCATTTTAACATTTTTCATATTTTTTCATAAAATAATGTCTTATATCTATCTTAAACCAAGCATTTTGTCATGTTCCTGAGGCACTTCACTAAGTTTGTACTTAGAAAATTATAAACAAAATGTGCAGTTTTTATGATTTTTGGCAATAATGTAAGCATTCATTTGTGTTCCTTTCTTGTGAAAAATGTTTTTCTATAAAAATGCAAGATATTGTATTGAAAAAAAAATTAATATTTTTAATGAAAAAAAATAGTCATGGTTTCAGTAAATATATACTTACCAATTTATATTACTGATTACGCTGATTACTTAATCTATAATAAGCTTCATTTATATAGAAAGAAGGCAAAACAAATGATGGCAATAAATAATTTAAATGGTACAATACCAGAAATATATATATATATATATATATTTCTGGGTGGTTACTGTGTTGGAGTACAGAATGCAAAATGACTTAATTTTTCAGTGAATTCACTCTTCAGACTCTGAAGCTCTTTCCTTGTTGATTGCAAAGTTCCAGAACAAGATGTACTTTTAGTAGAAAGAGTTTTGAACTCTCAGCAATGGCACTTCTTGCACTCACTCTCACAAAAATTTGTTTCAGAAAAGTTGAAATAAAAGCAGTGATTGCGTAGTCCATGTACCCTTGAAAGTGAGAAAAATGTGTAATTGTGGACTTTGCAGAGAGAGGTGCTTCTCTGCCTCCTTGCTTTTAAGAGATTTTCAAGTGAGACAAACAAACCTGTGATTGTACAGTGTGTGAGAGAGAGAGATGTCTTGCTGATTGTAGTGCTGTACTGAAAGATAAGCTCTGGGTAATTGTAGTGCCAAGAGAATGAAGGATGGGTGCATGTGTGAGATGCAGTGCTCATTCATTCATTCATTCATTCATTCATTCACTCACTCACTCTTCTTCTCCTCAGAGATATACCTCTATTCTGCACTCCTGGAATCACTTTCCATTTTAAAACCTCGATGATTTTCCAGTCACATCCCCCAGCTTCTGTCTGACTTCCCTGATATGATTTCCGATTCACAAGCGCAGCCGTTTACTTTCCATCGGTGCTGACATGGTTCATGACCCGCAAGACTTGCTATAGCATCACAGGAATTTCTTTAAATTGCTTATTATTTCTTCAGTTGACATAAGATATTGATTTTCGAAGCCGGGTGTCCTTCTGAGGTAAATTAGCTCCGTGCGATCATGAGCAACCCTGCGGACTGTTATTATTTCACTTCCCACAGAAGTCGATACCATTTTCGTTTACGGAGCCGGACAGAAGCAGCAGACAGAGTTGCTATATTAGATGGAGTTGGTATAAAGGTCATTCAATTTATTTCATACAGATTTCCTTTTCTCACTTTCACTCACCCTGCATGCTGATAGGATGACTATGCAGAGCTCCCAAAGTCAATGTCATGGTGGGCTGAAGATATGAGGAAACAAGATGCAAGTGAAATAACAGAGTTTATTGAAGACAAATGAAGTGAGACACCGACAGGATTGTGGTACTGGCGTGACACAGGAACTGGATGGGCTACACGGTGGAGTGGTGGTGAAGACAGGATCCGATGACGACGGGGAAACTCCAGACACGAGACGGAGACACGACGACACCAACACGAACTCCGATCCACGAACACCAGACGACGAGACAATGACGAGATGACGGGAACACTGTTTGCGGGCTGACATCAAGAACAATCTGGCAGAGGAGAGGAGAAAGAGATGGGTATTTATGGCAGCGGGAATGAGCTACAGCTGGCGCAATTGACGAGGCACAGCTGAGGGAAGTGAGCAGATGATGGCTCGGCCACGCCCCCACACGTACAGCACGCACACACATGACAAACCACGGGACAAAGAGAGACCGTGGATAAGTGAATCGTGACAGTCAATGCTTTGTTCTGTATCCTCTCTTTTTATCTTTCTTTTTTATCTCATTCTGTCTCTCCCTCAGCCAAGACATCTTTATCATTCAACCAATTAAGCATAAACTAAGAGTAATGTGACTGTCAGCAGTATGTCAGTCCTTGACAGGAACCACCTACCAACCAATTATAGACTAATGTAAGCAGTGTAATGTTCTGATGAAATCTATGATTTCTGATGAGTAGTGGCAGCATGAACTTTAAAGGTAAAGAACTGGAAATGGTATTGTGAGTTTTGTATGTTGTGTGTGTGTGTTTTGTTGTTTTGTGTGTAGAGTTTTGAGAAATGGAGCCATAGTTTCAAAAACTGTGTGTAAGCATTTTGAAAAAACTGTAACATAACGACACTACTAATGCAACTATGTTTCTTTTTAGTGAATCGGTTTGTGGTTCATGCGATTCTTTATGAGTCTTTCATTTGATTCATTCAAACGGCTGATTCATTTAGGAATGAAGTAAATGGCTCTCTTTAATGAATGGGCCTTTGAATCATTGGTTCACACGATTCGTTCAAAATGCGGATTCATTCAGTAACTAAACACTGCTGTGTTGCTTGGAAATGCACAACAATTATGCTGTGGCTTTATAGGTAATATTTTTGTTGGTAGAACTGAGCAAAAACAGACAATATTGTGTTTAAGATATAACAATATTAACTTCTTATTTACTGAACTGATGTATAAAATCACATTTGCATTCAGGACAAACAGCACTGTGTGATGCTCTCGCTGCTTGTGTGTTATCGCTTGTCATATCATATGAAATAAAAATGAGACAAAAACTCATTTGGAGCATTTTTCCCCCAATATATTGAATTTTAGGGCATAACCACATTTATGGAGTTATTGCCCTGGATCATATTTATAATCTACAGATTTTTCAAGGTTGCCAAGTGTATTCAAGTTGTCTTGAACTGGCATGTGTGTAAACTTCAATATATTGAGCAACCAAACTAAATTTTTCTGAGTCAGTAAGTTTGAAATTTACAATGAGTAGCTTGTAGCTTAATGCACTAGGCCTACTAATGCAGCCTATGACACTGTCAGTTTTATCTTATGAAAATTCCATTGTTTTCTATCCACTGGTCTGTATCTAAACTAAAAGTCTTACCTAATAAAATAAAACGTCACACACATCTTGCAAAAGCAAACACTTCTTTGAAAACTGTTTTAACTTTTCTAAAAATGGTATTTTTGCATAGTAACTCTACACACAAACATAAAATAATTAGCCACATACACACAGATGTGAAAAATGTAAAACACTACTCTCATGTGTCTTTTGCTTGTTCAGAGTGCAGTGGAGCACAGGAGTTTGTCATAGCACTCCCACATACTGTACATGCATGTATACATATCTGTATATATGTACATACACACACACACACACTGAATATGCACATAAGCCAAGTCAGAAAGTCAGCTTTATTTATAAAGCACTTTGTACAATATAGACAATGTAAACAGAAATGCATGGGGGTAAAAATTATTTATTTCTAAAAATAAAAAAAGAGTTTTGATTACTAAGAGAACAAATGATGTATAAGTGTTTTCACACATGATCACTGTGTACAGGTCATCAGTAAATGAGTGTGGCATTAAAATGGCAGTGTTTCCCAAATTAAACAAACGAGCTGTTATAGTTTCGAATGATGTGTGTAATGTAGAGAACTGTGTTTAGTGTTTTGCAAAAAGTTTGTTTTACAATATCAAACTGAGTTTAAAGCAATGCAGACTTGGTCTAAAGATTAGGTGTGTGAGTGAAAAGTTCCACTAAGTGGGCCTCAAGTATCACTTTTAGTGTTTAAGCAATTTTAAAAAAAACTGTAAGAGAACTCGAAGTTAAATACTCCCCGTAAATACACTGCTGTACATATGAGCAGGGGATGAGTTTGGTTAGGTTGGAAAACTTATGGTGCCATGGGGCTTAGTTTTGTGCTACATACTTTTATGTAGGTGTAATGGCACATGAACACTCCCCTCAGTCTCCCTGCTGCTATGCACAGACTAACACACACGCAGAGAACAGACCAGAGACGTTTTAAAGCTGACCTATAGTAATAATTCAGGAGTTGCCAATTAACAAGACTACTCTGGAACAGGGTGCAATGTATATTAAACGTTTGTGTGTGCTTGTTTGTTTGTTTGTGTGTGTGTGTGTGTGTGTGTGTGTGTGTGTGTGTGTGTGTGTGTGTGCACGCATGTGTGTTCATAAAGAGCAAGTGAGAAAGAAAGGGATGGAAAAGGGATGTTGGTAAATCAGGAAAGAAAACCTGAGTACAGGTTTATTTGTGCTCTTACTTTAGTTAGTATGATTTTGTATACATGTCCATTATTCACAGACCTCTCTAAGTGCTGCCAGGGGCTGGTTAAAGTGGTCTCATTACCTCCGCTTATTCTGTAGCTGTCAGGCCATTTCACTGTGAAGACTTTACTGGTCGAGAGTAACAAGCTCTTTGGGAGTCTCTCTGCTGCACATTATTACTGTATTTTAAGTTAAGCAATATATCCAAGAAGCCAGGGAGATTTCAGCTGGACATAATGCAATTTATGTAACATCACAAATAATGCTATTGGCAATAAATGCTGTGTAAAACATTTTTACATTTTTCCGCAGAAAATATGAGTGGTGCTTATCCATGCAAAACTTGCCACCGCGCTGCTAGGATGCTCTGGATGGTTGCCAGAGCATTGGTATGTGGTTGTTAATGTGTGCTGAGTGCTTGTTATTGCATTGCTATGCTGTTGCTAAGTATTTGCTTACTTCAAAATAGCTCACTGTCATGTCTTATGATAATTTGGTCTTCAGATTGGACTGAGGTCCTTTCTTCAATGTAAGACATTTTTGTAGCTTTATCCTCTGACAGAAAAAAAGTCTAATAGCACACCTCTCCTACCAGCCACACTTTTGAGGTACATTCATGTCTGCAGCACAAAAGGTGCAAGTTACAAAAGCCCTCAGTATTGTTGATGCTTGCCTTAGACCATTATCGTCATCATCCCCACCATCTGTTCCTGGAAGAGAATTAAATGATTGCAGACTATAGCTTTACTTCTCATATGATCTGAGCGAAGGTCAAGGGTCATTGTGACCTCAGCTGCAGTATGTACAGAGATTATGTACAGAGAGCCATATATGTGCACAGTAAAAATATACAGTATTAGACGTACTGTCTTACATACTTGCCTTTTCTCTGACATATACAAAGCACTTGCTTTTTATCTATCTTACTTTTGCTACCAGTGTCCACATACACTCAAAACACAAGGTCTGGCAGAAGTGCTGTGTTTAGAAAGTGTGTGTGTGTGTGTGTGTGTGTGTGTGTGTGTGTGTGTGTCTATTTAAAGAGCACTCAAGCAGACTTGCGGAGCCAAGTGAGGACACTCTGGACAGGAGGGTAGGGTCAGAAACCTGACACACATACACACACTAACCCACTTACTCACACTCAAACACATAGGCCTATATATTATTTACAAGTCTATTGACTAAAAGACACAAATAAAAGAAAGAATGTCATAGTTACAGTTTTTTCCTCATTGCATGTACCCAGTTTCCCAAACATGCCCTAACTATATTCATTTGTAATTTGTGGAAGAACATTTTCCTCATAAAAAGCATGATGACTGTAAATTAAACTGTGGTTCATGGGAAAATAAGCACCCTGAGATTTCAGAGCCAAGTGGATTTTTGGTACTGCATCAAAATAAATAAATAAATAAATGGGCAGAAGGTTTGGCAGAAACCATTTTATTGCCTAATTTGGTTGAGCTGCACCATTCAGTTTCATTGTATGGAAAAATAGCCTGGGCATTCTGCTAAATTTCTTGTTTGTGTTCCACAAAAGAACATGAGTGTGAGTTTATGATGAAAGAATTTGTTGTTCATGCTCGTCACATACTTATCTCTTCACTGCAAATGGAATTGGATGATTTGCTATTGCTTTTCAGTGTGGTTTGGTACATAACCGCATGTTCTGAAATGTTAATTCTGGATCTCAGAAGGTTGAAATTACTCACAATTACCTTTCTTTTATGTTATACTCTTAATGTATTTTTTTTATTTATTTTATTCCATTAAACAGTATATTGGAAAATATTTTAAAGTAAGCACAAATGTTTTTATTTATTTATTTGTTTGTTAGTTTGCTTGCCATAACTATGCCGATTATATGGTTATTTGCATTGTATTGTTTGTACATTAATGGTTTTTTAATTTCTTAACCAGGAAATACTATTACTATTTATATTATTTTTCTTTTTAAGGATCAGTACAATTTCTAGACAATTAGCACCGACAAACAATTTCACATTACCTGGTAGCAGGATCCTTGAACCTGCTGCCAGTTTCTAATGATGCCAAATAAAACTTCCTTTCCTCCAATATGAACGTACATTCTGCCCTAAACCCCTTTTAAAGACTGCCCTGCTAATATGAACATATTCAACCATGCAGTCCAAAATCCATTATGCACTTGAATACAGATACGCATAAGTGCTCTTTTAACCAGCTTTCTCATTCTGATGTGCATGTGTGTGTCTAAAATATTCCCTATTTTTCACACATGGAAAATAAACATGTCCAGGTGTGCTGCAAATTAAAAGAGAAAAAATTAAGAGCCCATCTTTGATTACCAAACTGTAGTACATAATGAGAGCATGCATAAGTTTTGAAATGTAATGTTTTAGACAGTACCAGTGGACACCTGGCTTTCAAATCACTTCCATTTACACCTGAAAGTTGGGCAGCAGAGAAAGAGAGAGACCACAAATCTTAATTACTGAACCATATGCTCACACTTTTTAATCATTTAGTCTCAAACACTCCACACACAGAGGTATTTTAATTAATAAACACATTTATACGAGAGTGGACAAATGTCTGCAGTAATGAACATCTGTGAAGCAGAGCTCCAAACTTTCATTAAACAGGGGCTTATTTGCTTTTTCTCCCCCCAATATGAAATCAAGAAAGGCATTTCGAATGCAGAGAATCAACCCACTCAGTAAATTCTTAAGGAGTGTACTTGTCTCTCATGGACAGTTTCAGTACTCCCTATATAGGCTACATGAGTGGTCCTCTGTCTGTCTATCTATCTCACCAAGGCTGCATCGATCAAAAACTGTAATATCAAATATAATTATACAACAGTCCTTTCTGGTCCTCAAATCTGATTGGCTGAGAGGAGTGCAATATTCTAGTGATATTGGAACTCCAACCATTTCGCCGTTTGTCTATATATATACAGCTGCACTGTAATATTTGCACTTGTCATTGTTTTCATCAGAGCAGACCTGGGTTAAAACCAACCAGTTGAGAATCACACATAATTTCATTATAGGCTGTGAACAGCCATATGTGGAAGGATGACCATCAAATTGATTTATACACACACAATTCATCTTTTTATAGCCGGTATGTTTGTAAGGATCATTGTAGAGAAGAATGATATTCAGCCCTAAAGTCCTAAATTTTGGGGCTTTATGAAACATACACATGCTTGAGGAAAGCTCCAGGCTCAAACACTTTTGTGATGAAAAAGGAATGTGAGAGAAAACACTATTAAGTGCACACTACAAGATTGAACCTCACTGTCATTTTGTATTAGTCAGACTGAGAAAAAAAATAGCTAACTTGCTCTGTTTTAGCAATTATATGAAAATGACTATATATTATTGTGCTGGCAAGCTGCCTAGCTGTGCATTTTGACTAGAGTAAATACTTTTTTATTTTATTTTTTATTTTATTTTATTTAAAGCAACATCTAAATCACAAATATTTTTCAAAACAGTACCAATTTTTATTCTTCATCAAAGTTAAATGTGGTTTCAGCTTGTCTGTGCTTAAGACATGTAAAAAATAACATGACTGAAAACATAAACTCACACACAGCTCTTCTGACGGTTATAGCTCAAGCTGTGAGAAATTATAGCTCATTTTTGCTACGTTCTTCTAAGAACATAAATGTGAATGTAAAACATAGGGGCCATTTCCCTCTGTGGTGATGCGCTAGAATGTATAAAAAGGTGTTTCTTTCTTTTGTATTTTTTTATGATGACACCTAATTACATTTCATGAAGGGGAACAAAAGGTGCAATTCAAAGACTTAAAATGACTGCAGTCTAGACTTGTTGTGTATAAATAATATTTTCTGATGATTTCTTACCACGTTTTGAGTTAAAGTGTGTCTGCTGCAGGCTCCTATCTCATGACACCAACTTCCCTTCCTATGATGCCCTTCACTGCCCATGAGGAACAAGAGGATTACCTGAAGAAATGTGTTTTTATGGGCTTCCATCCTGATGTGTTTGTATGTGTGGCATGTTTTTAATTTCCAATGCATCATTATCATTCAAAGCACAGGCGCATGTCTGCACCACTATGATTTCTAAAGGTTAAATGCAACACTTATGGAATCATAACATGTTTTTATTTTTACTTCAAATAGATCACCTCTTGCTTTTGGCATATCAGCACAGAATATATTTCTGTGCGTTCCATGCTGTTCTGTGTAAACACCGTGTAAATGAAATCCATAAACATGTGACTTCACCTTGCTTTAAATTGGCTTTAATTCCACAAGGTCGAAGAGATTTGTGCATTTAAACTGTAATTATATCTGAAATAACAAACTGATTGCTGTATTGTTAAATGAGAGTCTAATTTTCCAGTTAAATTCTAAATGTAATTGAAGGGAAAATATTGAAATAATCAGGTCGGTAATACATATCTCAAGTGCTAAACCAGTTGATTAACAGTAAATGTTCTTTACAGAGTGTTGACAGAGTGAGTTCTTGTGTTCAAAAACATGAACTCTACAGTATGTAAGGTTTGTTTCTGGTGGGACACTCATTAGAGGCGCACTCTAGGCGCTCGCTCGGCGCGTAAGGTTTGTTGTTACGGTAATGCTGATATTTTAATCTAATAAATGTCATCTGCTTTTGTAAACCGAATTAAAGTCATGTTTTTATTTCCCTTTTTTTTTTGTTTTGAGCTTCTGGATGCGAAATATTTGACCTTCTGTGTGTCTTTAGAGGTAACATTATGTTTGGACTTTCTTTTGAGTCCATATATGTGAAATTATGTAAATGAATAATAAAATAACTAAAAATCATTGTTTGTTGTATTGGTGGTGTAAAGGAATAAGGAGTACACTCTTACAGCATGT
This sequence comes from Tor tambroides, assembly GCA_021397915.2. Taxonomy (NCBI): domain Eukaryota; kingdom Metazoa; phylum Chordata; class Actinopteri; order Cypriniformes; family Cyprinidae; genus Tor; species Tor tambroides. Next base: position 117,650 of record JAFVLL020042482.1, on the reverse strand, counting down.
TTAATGGTATTCAATTTCTTTGATGATCTGTTAATGTGTCATTGTGTCAACTCATTATATTAACTACCTGAACACTCACATCAACTAATGACTTGTTAAAGTTGATTTTGACATGACTTTACTTGAGAGGGCCCAACATAATTAACTCATTATTAACTACCTGTACACTAACATCAACTAATGGCTTGTTAAAGTTGATTTTGACATGACTTTACTTGAGAGGGCCCAACATAATTAACTCATTATTAACTACCTGTACACTAACATCAACTAATGGCTTGTTAAAGTTGATTTTGACATGACTTTACTTGAGAGGGCCCAACATAACTAACTCATTATTAACTACCCACTAACTAACATCAACTAATGGCTTGTTAATGTTGATTTTTTCATGACTTTACTTGAGAGGGCCCAATCATAATGAATTCACTGTTAACTACTTACTAAACTCAGCTCATGATTTATGTTATACTTTCTATCAAACACACATGTACTCACACAGTGAGTATTCAGCCTGGTTAAGAGATGCTGTGTGGATTTTCAAGAAGTCAGAGAGAGGAGGTACAGGATCATCACGGCTGTGTCGGATGTTCAGTGAACTCTTTCCAGTTTGAGCATTTCTTTAGGAATTGTTCTACAAATGTTCTTTGTGGGTTTTAGGTTTTTATTTTTTATTAATCCGTGTATAAGTCACAATAAGGTGAGTTTAAAGGTAAAGAGAAGAACATAAAACAGACAAGACCAGGAAGTCATTAGTGTATTTAGTATTTTCTACACTTGATGAGGAGGATCAACTAATCCTTTGCCACCCAATAATGTTTATGACAAAGCTGAAGATGTCAAATGCTCAAATTATGATAATATTAAATTAATTTCAAAGTCAGAGTACTTCTTATTCCTTCTTAAAGAGGTTGTTTGATTTAGTTTACCCATAAATGTTAATTAATGCATTAACTATCAAACATGTACTAACATGTAATTAAGGCTCCAGTAGCAATAATGACTCCAGTCGTAGTTAAGGATAGCTCTTCGTTAGTTCATAATTAGTTAATGCCTTTAATAATCATTAGTATGTGACGAATTAAGTATTAATTTAGGCATTAGTACATGATTATTCATGTACCCTTATTGTAAAGTGTTACCGGATTAGCTAATGTGTGTCTGAACATTTTTTTTTTTTTTAAATTCAGATCTTTTCACTGAATCAGTTGATTAGTACTCAAAAAAAGTCTGATGCTACAGACTATTTATATGCTAAAATTTCTACAGGTATGGCAATGGTCATGATATGGCGTTGCATTCTTCATCTTGTTAAAAATGCAAATAATTCATAGCAAATTATAATAAATCCATAATGTAAAAATATACAATCTACTCGACTTTCCTCCGTAACTACACAGCTGCAGCTTTAGAACTTGCATTCTTTTAAGAGCTTGCATTCTTAATAAGTCATACTTCACCAAACTTGAAATTCACATAAGCTATATTTCCAGTCTCCCATGTTCACATGCATCGACCCTTGAAACTTTTTGTTGATGAATCGGACTAATCCAGGTCCAGAGTTTAGAAACTTCATATGAACAGTGATTAATAGAAGTAATCATACTTTTATGGTCCTCATTGTGTTTGTCTCTCTGACATTCTAAGTTCAGAGGTGTGTTCCATTCAGGTGTAGGGTACTCTGCCATCTTATATGAGATTTCTGTCTGAAGGGAAGGCACATGTTCAGTTCGAAGGGCACTGGAAACGGCATTGGGAATAAGGGAACATCAATACATCACTTCACAGTAATGGAAAGTAGAGGAAAATTTACCCAGGAGTCACTGAGCATCACTCCAGCACTTAAAGAAGTTTGAATAAAAAATGTTGAGGCTCCAGCATTTTTATTGAGTTTAATTAGTCCCAGATGTGGTTTGTACATACTTGTTCACATATAAAGTGCACAAGACGTGACGGTTACTGTGCAAATCTAATGATTGGTTATAACCAAATTAGACTTATTTTCACACTAAACATTGCAGCAGACATTTAATAATCAGTTTAGCATTTTTAAATATGACAATTTATGAAAATTAAATTAATAAAAATGTATTATTTATAAAAATTCACTCGGATGTATTATATAGACATGAATAGGGAAAACTGAATAAAACCTGAATAGGGAAATTTTGAGAACCATTGCATTTTAACGAAAACAGTTTGTTTTTTGTTTTTCTGCACCATATGGGTCTGAAATGAAATAAAGTGTGAGTAGATGATGACAAAATTTAATTTTTGGGGTAAACTGTTCCTTTCTAGGTGGAATGTTTTTCTGGGTTTGTTAAACAAGCTCTTCTGGGCACATAAGGCTCTGCAGACTTCGAGAACTGAAACTTTGAGTCAGTGGATCAAAGTCTTTCACCACTCTCAGGAAACTGAAATCCCCAATCAGACTATTGAAATTTCTCACAAACTGACATATTGCCTGGATTGGTGTTCTATGTGCTGTTAACACACATATACTACCTAGTTAAGGGACGGTCACACTACATTTTTTGTTGCGTTAATTTCCATTAATATGCATGTGCATGTGAGAGAGAAGAAACTAAAGCTCACACAAACTTTTGCATTCATTGTGTTCCAAAGTTCATGTCTGGTGAACTCTGACTTGCAAATTTGTATCATGTGAAGATGTATGAGCAATAGAGGATTAATACATCACAGCATGAGCTCTTAGCTGAATTTTTTTTAAAAATGCAAACTTTAAATCTGCATGATTGCAGAGTTACAGTAAATTGGAGTAGATTGCATATTTTTACATTCTTGATCTATTATATGTTCATTGTTTTATAAAGGTGCCACAGAGAGTGACGTTGCAGTGTCTATAGAAATTTTGCACACTTAAAGTCTAGTGTGACCGTCCTTTTAGACTGATTCTTCTTTACATTTGAATATCCTTTCTTTTGGTGCACAGTCTATTGAATAAAAAAATGAAATTTTCACAAATATGAAAGGGAGGATTCTGGTTTAGATCCCTCCAGAGACAGTGATGCAGGAGGATTTGCACTGAGAAAGATAATTAGGAAATTTTTTCAGAGGGGAGAAAATCTCTTAATCACCCCTTCTACCTTCCCTGTAGTGCCCCACCACACACACACACACACACATATGTATATCCTCTGACATGACTCAACCTGTCCTCTAATTCTAATTCAAAGCAGTGCAGGCCCAGAACTCAGCCTGGAACATATCTACACTATCCCTTTTGCTTTGTGGTTCTTATACTGATGGGCTTTTCTAAGGGACAACTGGAGGTCACTGCAAACTAAGACAAACAATCTGTGCCGTCCTAGCATCAGTTATCCATTGCATTCAGAAACGTCCCTGCTCAAGTGATAGACCAATTATTCAAGACTATCTTCAGGCTGACCACATTGAGACCTCATGCTATACCAAGGCTTGTTTTGCTCACACCAGCTGAGGAGACAAGAGTTCAGAGTCTATCACACAGAGACAGTGATGAATTACTGAACGCCTTGACTACTGTTTGGGTGTTGACCCTCTGTGAGGTCATGCTTGCAGTGTGTGAGGACATGTAGCATGAATCTTATTTCAGACATCATATCATTTCAGTGTGTATGTTACCCGTTGGTGTCAGTGCATGTCAGTTCTTGTGTTTGTGTGTGAGAGAGCAGCAGGGCTATAGGGAACAGACAGATGAATTCACCTTCTGGTTTTGTCCTGACTCTCTCCCCTGATGTCTTGTTTTGTTTTTGTTTTTTTTACTTTTACGTATGTATATCTGGGTGAGGTGTGCTGCAAATCCATTACAGTATCTGTACCTGTTGGAATAAAAAGAAAATCTGTATATGGATCAGTGGCGTGCGGTGGTGTTTTAAAATGAGGAGGCAGTTTTATATACATGTATGTGTGTGTGTTACACTTAATGTTGTCACATTTTCCTGGGTAAATAAATATTACATAAAAAAGAGAACAAATATAATTATGTTTTGTATTTTATTAATATTATTTTTTATTTTATTTTATTTTTTAATACTAATTATACATTTCACAGTGTTTTATGCATTTTTATATTTATGCCAAAATAATAACTAAAGGCAGTAACAATTTGAACAATATTCTGGAAACAATAAGGTTTCATTAGTTAACATTAGTTAACATGAACTAAGAATAAACAATAGCCTACTTCTACAGCATTTATTAATCTTAGTTAATATGAATTTCAACATTTACTAATGCGTTATTAAAATCAAAAGTTGTGTTTGTTAACATTAGTTTATGCACTGTGAACTAACATGAATAACAATGATCTGTATTTGTATTAACTAATGTATACAAAGATTAATAGGCTAAATACTGTAATAAATGTTCATTGTTTGTTCATGTTATATTAAATGACACCTTATTGTAAAATGTAACCAACATTTTTTTTTTTATTTGTGAGCTGATGTTCAGCTGTTCTTTTTAATAGTCAAATTATTTTCGGGTCATCATCGTCATAAAAGCAATGTAAACACTGCCACAGACACGAAGATGTATCTTTCATTTCATCACACTGAATGCTCACTCAAAACTGACGCAGTCATCACGTTTTCAGACCATTTCAAGTTTTATTTTGACATGACACAAAGCAGTGATATCTAAGCAGGAGAGTTGTTTACTTACTTTATAATTAGGCAATCACGCCATCATCTTTTTCATTCAGGCCGAGACGAGCGGCGGGATTTATCGCAGGAACCAATCACATCCAATCATAACCGATCATATCCAATTATAGCGCGATGGAGTCATTAGGTGCGTTCGACTTGAAGCACGGCTACAGACGGCGATCAACGAGAGTAGCCGCTTGCAGTCAGGGGAGGAGTTGAAAACGGACACTTCAAGCCGGACACTTTCTGCTCCCGTTAGTGAAGCTCACGCGGTGTTTGCATACTCTATCACAGATGAAGTGAATAAAATCCAATATTTGTCAAATACACAGATGTTTTAGAAACGTTTTCATGAGCAACAGAAACACTTTTTATATACTGTTTAATACAGCGCCATCTGTGTAAGAATAAAGTTCAACATAATCATAATCTATTTAAATACTAGGCTACATGTGCTTTTATGTGTTTTTTGATAAACGTGACTCAATATAACATTGCGACTACAGTAAAAAAAATATTTTACTGTTCTAAAAACACAGATTTGTGGCCATTATTGGAATTGAAAAGGTTAGAATAAACCCGAAACACACGTGATTATTGTCATGCGGTGAATCTGGCCAATCGTGAAACAGTTGTGTCGTCATCAGCGCTCCTGCAGTCGCTCTGGAGAAACTGCGGCGGCTGAGTTAGCCGGCTGATCTCGAAACGCTCTCGCGGCACTTTGATGCCACACGTGACAGTCACGAGGCGTCGGTCCCGTCTCAAGTCGGACAAAATTTCTAACCAGCATGCACTGCTTCAAGTCAGAATTTGATCGATCTGCGCAGTGCTGCATTAAGTCGAACGCACCTATTGCCTCCTCTCACGTGACTTTCCCCCATTCATTTCACTGAGCCTCCAGAAAAGTCACTGCACGCTTTAGGGTCTCTGTATTAAGTCAATAGACCGAAGGGAGGCAAGCCTCCGCTGTAACTTTACCTGCGGGTGTCGCTGTTTGACAGCGTTACTTTATGAAAAACGAGTGACTTTTATACTTTTAGTGCCATATTTAGTAATATTTGCGATTTACGTTTGTAATATCGATTATTTTCTCATCCAATTTTTTGAGGAGGCACTGCCTCCTCGGAGGAAACGCCCCTGATATGGATGTGGGTGGGGCTTATATGCACGAATGGCTGCATTAAGCTAAAACAATCTTGAAAAGAAAATGTACAAAAAAGTTACAGAGCTTAGCACAAAAATGTGCCCAATGAAAAATGACAATTAAGACTGGTCCAGTTCTCAAGTTTAGACTTTTACAGTCATTTTGTCAAAATGTTGTCACAATTTCACTAAAATGAAGGAAGAGATTAGTACAGCGTGGCCAAGATGTACCTAAAATAAAAATGAATTCTTGGTCCTTGGTTATTTCCCCTTGCACGTCATGTTAAAGAATGTCTATGCTAGTTTATGTTGGTCTGATTGTTGTTGGTCATGAACCAGTATGCCATTACTATTTACTAGTCAAATCTGTCAAGGTTGTAAGTAAATTTAGTCCCCAGCATGATGGTCCTGCATGGTGAAGTTTGTTGGCTAAGGAAGTCTGATGAGGATACCAGCATATGAGTATGGTGGAAATTTCCATTTAAAACTTAAAATATGCTGGTCTAAGAGACTATTCTCCTGAGGATGAAAATGCAAGACAGGTAGTATGACTAAGTTTTTAATGATCTATGCTTGTAGTCCAAAAATTGTAGGTTGAAATCCCAAAAGGGGGATTTATGAGCTGCCACATAAATGTCCTTGAACAAAGCACTTAACCTCACATAACCCAAGAAGGATTTTCCCTATAGAAAATGTGCACTGTAGATTTGGTTAAGGAAGTGTTGCTAAATGAAAAGCAATGAAAGGTTAAATTCAGCTCCACCCTTGAGTCTCCCTAAAGAGTTTACACAAGTCTTGCATTTGTTTTAAGAAAGCAGTGTGAAAGAAGCACGTCACTGATTAGTCATATACATAGCCTACGCATACACATTTACCTTTGAGTCTCGCTGCTCTGTAGATGTACACTTAATCCCACATCACTTGGCATTATTAAAAACTACTTACATCCCCACACTTATTTAAACAGACACTTCAGTGAGCTCTGGAATCGAACTCCATCCATCATCCAGTCAAATGCTAAGGCCCTCAAATGTTAAACCATGAACTTCACCAGTAATTTGTTCTCTGCCTTTTGCTTACTCTCTGTGTATAGCGAACACAAATTTCCGTCCAATTAGCTAAATGTCACAGGATGGTTTTGATTAATGGCAGCAAATGTAGCTTGATTACTGTATGTATGTTCTGTTCAATTAGAATATCATCAAGCCGTAAACAGAATTGATGTGTTTGTGCATGTGAGGATCTGACGGTTACAAGATGCTCCAAAAAGCGGGAAAATATGTCACATTTTTCATGGTAGAATTGTTCCTTTCAATTGTAAGGAACAATGTAAAATCCCTACTGCATAGCTTCCTGTGACTTGTTACCTAGACACTGTCTAAAGTGACATTTGTATTTTCTAGGGGTGTAAAGCAAAGTTGTTATCTGTATGTGTCTATATCAATTGAAATGACAAAGTTATCTGTGTCCGTATTCAGATATTGACCCTCCATTGGTTTTAAATTAATAAATAAATAAATTGACAGTAATCAACACTATGAAAAAACTACAACCTGAATTCCGGAAATGTTGGGACGTTTTTAAAATTTGAATAAAATGAAAACTAAAAGAATTTCAAATCACATGAGCCAATATTTTATTCACAATAGAACATAGAGAACATAACAAATGTTTAAACTGAGAACGTTTACAATTTTCTGCACAAAATGAGCTCATTTCAAATTTGATGCCTGCTACAGGTCTCAAAATAGTTGGGACAGGGGCATGTTTACCATGGTGTAACATCTCCTCTTCTTTTCAAAACAGTTTGAAGATGTCTGGGAGTTTTAGTGCTGGAATTTGGTCCCATTCTTGCCTGATATAAGTTTCCAGCTGCTGAAGAGTTTGTGGTCGTCTTTGAAGTATTTTTCGTTTAATGATACGCCAAATGTTCTCTATGAAAGATCTGGACTGTAGGCAGGACAAAACTCTTCTACTATGAAGCCATGCTGTTGTAATAGCTGAAGTATGTGGTTTTGCATTGTCCTGCTGAAATACACAAGGCCTTCCTTGAAACAGACGTCATCTGGAGGGGAGCATAAGTTGCCCTAAAACCTTTATATAGGGTAAACGTACCTATTAAGCTCACCAAAATCTACATCGAGACATTTTTAGTGCACAAGATATTGGTTTCAATACAATAAGTTATGTTAAAATAAAATTAATCTCTCACACAAAAATGTTTAATTTTATTTTAAATGACAAAAGCATTTCAATTAAATGCAAAAAGTCTGGCTGTGCTTAATGGGTACATTTTTGTACCCTTTAAGCACACCCCTGTTCCCATTAAGCTCACATCAAGTTTTATTAAAAATTCTTGTTAATTTTAAACAACCTTTTTAAAGAATAACTGAAAAAAAATATTTTTTTTGATGGTACAAAGTCAATCACAAAAAAAAACAGCACACTAAAATCAAGCAACAAGGCACTCAGTGTGATCAGTTATATATTCATAGTGAAGTGTCATGTAAGAACAGTGCAACATCTATATACTAGTCCACATTCAGCTAAGTAACACATTCAAAAATCAAATAAAACAAACCAATAAAATGTTTAATTCAGGGGGATGAACACAGAAACTAGCCTCATTATGAAGCCTCTTTTTAAATGGATGTCAACTTATCTATAGTCTCTTAAGGCTGGAATTCACTACACGATTTTTGCCCCGATTTTCCACAGATTTACAGTCTGGAGAAATTGATGCTAGTTCCATAACTGAAGTATAAATAACTGAAATTGTATTTAATTGTAAAACACACTCATAATCATTTTTACAGTGTGCCCATGTGATAGCAGAAAGTATTTACACTTTAAAAGAACAGCAGGACACAACACAGTGTGTATTCCTCTCCATTCCTTCCTCCTGTAAATACAACCATTGTTACACATCAGAACTAAAATAGCTTACAGCCATTGTTAACAGAAGAAAAGATTAGAATTATCTTGCATTTCCACCTGTCAGGCTGCGCCTCTACATTAGATTACTCAGGCTGTAGTCCATCTAATATAACAGATCAATGTTATCACACAGGGAATTCAATCATACAAATTCATGAGATGACTAGATCTCTGTGGGGACTGTTTACCGGAGCGTTGAATACTGAACTATTGCAGGATCAATACTCAGGCGCCGGGGAACGTGGAATACCTCTGCCTTCAGGTATACATAATATTGTCCATTATTTAACTGCAAAAAGCATTTCAAGGCATAAGGATTGTGTGATTAGATGAAAACAGAAAAAAAAAAATCATCTCAACTTGTATCAAATATTCTTAAATTTAATGTATGCAATATGTAAATCTAAAATCTGTTTATACTTAAGGAGCTTGTGAACTCATGTGACCTGAGATGCATCATTTGATGCATTATTCTAAATCATTATTAAAACGAAATCTCCTGACCTTATTTTGATTCAGAAGATCAGATTCTCGCTGTATGATATGATTTGTGTCAAGATGTTGTGCGCTCATTACTTGTTAGTGTTTGTTGCCTATATCATTTTTCACGTGAATTATGTATGAATGTATTACAATGAGAAATTATAAGTTTAGATGAGTTCTCTCAGAAGTCGTATTGGTTATATTGGCTTTTCACATTTAGTGCACAGCAAATGAGGCCTACCTTTACTTATTCACATAAACAGAGTTAGAGAAATGAATATTTAATCAGTGTATATGCTCATGAATGTAATGAATATTTAAATTTTAATATTCATCTCAAACTTTCTTGAATATTTATTATAAATCAACTTTGAGACTTTTTTTCACCATTGACCTTTGACCTGCTGAGAACTATTCTCAATTATTAAAAAATGTAGTAAATAAAAATTAGACCTAATTTTCGGAAATCTGTCAGATGACTTTTGTTTATTCAAAGGCTATGTATAAGTGTATAAGAGTGTCATTAGAGAAATATTAATTGTAGATGAAGAGTTCATTCCATTGAATTGGTTTGTTCCAATTTTGTTTGGCAGGAAATATGTATTTAAACCATGTGTTGTGAGTTGGGAGAAAAAAAAGGATGTCTTGATATGTAACATCAAGGACTGTGCCCAGATAAGGGTTCCTCTGCATTGTTTATTGCTAGGTTTCCTGGTCCAGCAATTTTCAGTGAAGGTGCTGAGTTTGAGCTCTATATGTAAATTATTTTTTGTTATTTTGTATATTTCCTTTTTGCTTGTTTGTACTTTGAATTTAGTTAGCACCCTCATTTGTGTCTGTGGGGAGAATATAAACCACTTTATGCACTTTGTTCACTATGTGATACAATGCCTTCCTAGACCATCGGAACCATGATATCTGACTTTGATGGCCATAAGCAAGTTTACAAGAAAAAAAATTTAATTCGGAAAAATATATTTTCTGTTCTGGAGAAGAAAAAAAAATGTATATAGGTTTGGAACAACATGAGGGAGAGTAAGCAAATGATGACAAATTTCTCTTTTTTGGGTGAATTATCCATTTACGGTGATGACTAAAGTGTGTATACAATTGCGCTGAGTGCCTCTCCTCAGACAGATGAAACAATGGCAGTCCACTACAGGTCTATGGATCTGATTAAAAAGATGTCAGAAGATGATTAATTAACATGCTCACACACACATATTCATGTCTGCAAGTCTCATTCTGATCAATAGCAATAGCTTATGCACATCTCTGCTGAGGTTCAATTATCAAAAATAAATGGGCTCTCTGTAATGACCTCAGCCACCATTTTTTTTCATGATGGCTGGAAATAAAAAAAATAAAAAAATAAATTAAAAAAAACAGCTTTTTGACACATTTTAAATGTGGCAATAGAAAAAAATCAGCTCATATTTATCAAAAATTGCCTGTATTATATGTGTATTGGCAAGCCCAAACCTAATTCTGTTAATCAGGTGGATGCTTTGATTTCAGCCTCAACAAGAAAACTTGATTTCTTTTTGTATGCAAGTTGAGTGGCTGAAATAAATTGTACATTTTGGCCATAAACACTACTTCACATCCAACACAGATTCATCAAATGGAACTTTTATGTGCATTATTAAACAAAAAGAAAATTAGGTAACAATTATTTTATAGTGTCCTTGTTATATGTTACATGTATAGCAATAAATTGTACATGCAACTAACCCTAATCCTAACCCTACAGTAAGTATGTGTTGTTAATTAATATGATTCAGTACTTAATTGTATAATAGCACTGTAACAAGGACACCTTAAAGGGGTCCTATTATGCTTTTTTACAAAGTCTTGATTTTGTTTTGAGGGTGTACTAGAACATGCTCTCATGCTTGGTGGTTCGAAAATCGCATTATTTTTCACATAATTTACATTATTACAATACCTTTCTCCCCAGCCTGGCACAAACGACTCGATTAGTTCCGGGTTTAATGAAGGCCCGCCTTCCGAAAAACAAAATGTGTTGTGATTGGCGAACAGCTTAGACGGTGTTTCAGTACTGCCCTGCCCCTTGCCAAAACAGCAAGTTCGTCAATATTGCCATATCAATTCAGACCCCGAGAATATTGAACAAGAGCAGAACCTTTGCACGCACGGATATTGCAAGACATATTAAAGTGGTAATGTTATTGTTGTTGTTTTTTTGGCTAAATCACGTTTTAGATAGGATGTCAACAACAGCTTAAAAATAACTGCACTGACTATGTACAGATAAGTGCAACGGTAATATGTATTATGTTTATTGTTCTTTAATTCTAACATTATAACATGAATTGCACTGAAACTGTTATACAGTTGAATTTATTTATACCATAGTCCCACAGACTTACACTAATTGTGGCCGCATATATATATATATATATATATATATATATATGCAAATTAATTCTCTGCCAGCGTGGGCCGCTGTTGGAGCTGGAGAGCTCGAGGTTTCGCTGTACACAAAACAGAGCTCCGCTCACGCTGCTTTATCAGACATTAGCTGTGTCCCAATTCAAAAACTGCATCCTTCGGAGGACGTAGCCTACGAATTGGGACACAGCTATTATATGCAAGATGAAATGAAAATGACATCCAAAATTTTCTGAAAACAGTTGGTTTCCATCAGAAATACAGTGATATAAAAACACCCGCACTGGGTTTCGATTTTGAAACGTGCAGTGCTCCAACTATTCAAATTTCTATAGGCAGGATTTACAATTTGTGATGTCACAAATACAAGAAAACAACTTTGTAGTCCAAACGAGCTGTTCGCTGTAGTTCTTGTAAAGGGATTTTTTAAAAACGAAATATCTCCCTTTGGAGTGGACTTTGAGATTCGTAACTTTGTAGATCGTTTTATGCCCAAACATACACACTACACACTGACTAAAATTCAAAAAGTTAAAAAGCATAATAGGACCTCTTTAAAATAAAATGTACCCAAATTCTGTCAGTATTCAATTACCAATGTTATTCCAAAAATAATTTTCTCTATTTTTTCTCTCTTTCTCTCTTGTCGCATGTAAAAAAACAAAAAAAAAAAAACACCATAAATGTGGCCCATATGACTTATGTTCCATATTTAAAGTTTTCTGAAGCCATGTGTCAGATTTAACATGCAAGAGCCAAATGGCATTTAATGTCATTTACATGGAAAAGAATGACCAGAATATTTATACTTCAAAACAATACTTCAAAAATGTACCTTAGCAAACTTGTGTGAGTTTGCGATGACATGAGAGTGAGTATATATTAATGAATGTGTGCACAAGGAGCACATGGTCTTTGCACCTGGGTTCCCTCAAAGGACTCTAAATGTGGTGTCTCATATCGACAGTGCTGAAAGATATTCATTTCTCTTCTTCATCGTTGACCACACTTCACACACACACACACACACACATATATGCTAGCATGCAGACTCTCCAGAGTACCCACAGCTTTTTACCAGCAGTTCAAAGCAAAGGCAGAGATATAGACATACTAGGCCTGTTGACAGAAATCAGATATGGCCCGATAGGAGGAGATCCATGCTAACTAATTACATATGCTATTGACAGCGATCTCTTTTAACAAGGACAAACAATAATTTACCATTACCTCCTTTCAAATGCAACTGTCAAGCATGATTTACATAAATATCGTGATTATGGGGTGTTACAAAGCCTGTAATCTTATGACCCTAAAATAATGTTGCTGTTTTTTTTACAAGCAGTTTAATTTTAGCCTATGTTGACATTTGGCAGGATATTATTGACTTGAGCATGTGACGTTGTGTAGTGAGGGTTGTGCTTTTTTTATGGTTATGTGTATGAGAGAAAGAGTGCTAAAAAGAAAATGATGCTCAGCTTGAGTGATGGTTTCATTGACAATGACAGATTTAATTTAAATCTCAGTGGCACACAGTGGGTGGTTGATGATTACTATTAAAGGGATAGTTCACCAAAAAATGAAAATTCTGTCAAATACCTTCAAGTTGTTGTAAACCTGTATAATTTTTTTTTTTTTTTTCTGCTGGATGTAAAAGAAAATACTTTTGTGAAATGTGTCTAACCAAACAGTTGACGGCCCTCGTCGACTTCTAGTACTTCTTCTAGTAAGTCAATGGGAACGGGCACCATCAACAGTTTGGTTACCAACATCATATTTTATGTTCCACAGAAGAAAGAATCTTATACAGGTTTGAAACATGAGGGTGAGTTTAACAGAATTTAAATTTTTGAACTCTCCCTTTATGATGTTAAAGAAGAGTGTGCTTGTGATTTTTATTTCTTTCAATATACTCTTAGTGATTTTTTTTTGTATCTTTTCTGCATTTCTCTTCTTTTTTTCCATCTCTTGAGTTGACATTTAGCAGATGCTTTCATCCAAAGGATTATAGTACACTTATTTCACAGATAATTGCTGTGGAGCAACAGGGTTAACTGCCTGCACGGACACAATGACTGTGCTCAAAGGATACAATGACAAACTGCTTGCATTGTTTCCTCTCTAGGCAGCACAGATAAATATCTGTTTAAGATATTTTTATGCAGAGTATTGAGAAGATATAAAAACAATACAAGATGCAAAATGGTGGCTGTTATCAGGGGCATCATGCACTTACTATTTTTGAGGGTGGGGGGTAGGCTTATCAGATTTATATAATTTTTCCTTTTTTATTTGAAATATTCCCAAACCTGTTAACTATATCATGAAATGTCTTGATTCACAAATGTGTACAAGTAAATGCATTTTGCACCTTTATAGATCATGTTAGTTGATCTATAAAGGCCGATGGGCAAACAGAGTAGCCTAATGTTAGTGTAACTATACATAACACCCATCTTTTTAGCAGATATGGGTGTCGTGCCATAAAATATTTTAATACGACTGACTTTGCATTTAACTTGAATTAAAAACATTGTAAGTTACTAATTATAACACTTTCATTGTACAGAAAGAGAGCAGAGAACATTTACATTATCAAAGAACATTATCATTGACTTCAGTCTAGCCAGAGTTCAAGCACTCTTAAAAACTCCCATTATAATCACTGAAGCTGTTTACACTGTGAAATGAATCTCTTACTTACATTGGATGCACATCTGCACTTTGTTTCTGATGAGGGAATTTGCCAGAGAGCAGAATTCAGTCGGCAAGCACCCACTGAACAAAACACCAGCATTTCACCAATGACTCATCTGAATGCATTTGATTGGCCATTGCATTCATGAGCTCAACAGAATTGTGTGTGATTGGTTATAACTCAAAGCTGGAAAAATGTGAAGCACAAATGCAGATTTGAATTTAGCAGCGTTCAGTGTTGCACGTCACCAGTTCTAATCACACCGGTGTGATCATATCAAATATTAATCCTTCATATCAAAATCTACTTGGCTCAGAAATCTGAGGGGGCACGTGCCCCATCGGTTTGAATGGGCATGACACCTCTGGCTGTGATAACACAGATAGAGCTTTTTATTATGGGTTTGTCTGTGTCCACTAAGACACAAAGAACAGAGAGAACAAAAATATTGACATCTTGCACAGATGGTCTGCCAAGCTCTGAAGTGAGATGGACAGTATTAAACACACGGTCTGGCGAAAAAGAAAGAGAATAACAAGAGAGGTGAAAATGAAAAGAGTGTTTTTTTGTTTTGTTTTGTTTTGTTTTTCCCAAAACATGCAGATAATGCAGATCCAGTCTAAACATACAATCTCTGTGTGGAAAAACAGTGGAAGAAGTTATTAAGTTATTCAGTTATTAATCACAGTAACATTTTTAATCAGCAAATACAATTCTAATTACTGTTAATTTTATTGTTTTCTGATAAAAAATTATTTAAACGTCCTTAGAACCAGTAAATTGTGTACACTTGCTTTTTGAGAACTTTTTTTAATGTTCTTTTCACTGGAAAATTTATTTATTTAGTGCAAAACCGACATCAACAATATGCACAACAATGTACTCATTTTGTCTATAATTGTCTATAAGACATACAAACAACATCCACTACTATAGATAAAGTCAAAGAAAGTAACTGAAATCCAGGTCTAAAAGCAATGTAGAGATGCTTTGATGTCTGCAAAACTAAAAAGAGACAGAATTTATATACAAATGTCATTTGTTATATAGTTTGTCCTCATCTAGATACATGAACTGCACTGCCACCAAAGCAGCAAAGACCAGTATATTTTCCTTCAGATCTATTTAGGTTGCTGCTCACCTCCTCCAATAAAAAAAAATGACTTTTAAACTAGATGCCCTCAGTTCTGATCAAACATGTTTTTGATTCTTTGTACAGGATAAAAAAGATTAAAGTGTTTCAGCCCTCAATTAGACTTGGTGGCACTACCTATCAAAGAGTAGCTCAGACTTGCAGAATGAAGTGAACTCCTCCTGACCTTCTTGGATTATTAAGGTGATTATGAGACATGTATTGGGGCTGTTTTCATAGGGGAAAAAAGGGTATAGTGAGGTTTTGGGCTGAAATCCAAATTGAACTGGTCTCCCCTTTCCTTGACCCTCAGTGCACACCAGGATGGTTCAGGGACGCCGGAGCAACAAGTGCACTCCAGGGAAGTATAAGTCTAGGGGAGCCGCCAAGACTGAGAGGCTGAAGCGAACAGAAGGTCAGAGCGAGTATTGCTTCACAGTCAGTTTTTAGAACCCCTTGTGTTGCTTCTGATCTGTGGAGAAGACAGACTGAAAGGTTTTAGTGTATGATAGGGATGAATGTTGACAGGAAATTTCTCTTGCATTTGCGCAAAAGTATTTAATCCTGACATATAGGCCAGCTTCCATTTGGATCATTTCTGGTATGTAGGACCTTTGGAGGTCTGTATCTTTAAAAAAAAAATGTAATATGCTTGTGTTGTAGTAGTTTATGGAAGTGTATCTGTTCTAGACTTTCTGAAATTTGCTCTGGTCAAGTCAGACAATTAAAGGGTTAGTTCACTCAGACATGACAATTAGCCCATGTTTTAATTACCCTCAAAGCATCCTAGGTGTATATGACTTTCTTCTTTCAGACGAATCCAATCAAAGTTATATTAAAATTTTTCCTTGCTCTTCCAAGCGTTTGAATGGGAGTCCAAAAGTAATCAAATAAAGCGCACGCATCTGTAAGAATGTCTCCGATTAAGCGATTGAAGTGTTTTGCTGTTGGATGTAATAATGAATATAGCAGTCATAATTTATTCCAGTCATCTGAGCAACTGAAGACGCTGAAGATTAACGTTACTTTAGTTTTTGAAAGGAATGCGCCGATCCCCGATCTGCCTAAATACGTTTATGTCCATGCAAATCATTTTAAGATCCAGCTTCATCTACAGAAGAAATGAGTATAAGGGTTTTTTTATGAATCTTTGCAAATTGCCTTTCCTAATCATGTGCTAGTTAGCCAGTTTCGCGTCTGAAGTTTACAGTCTGCTCGACGTCACCCCACAGAAGAGAGGGGCGGGGTCAGCAGAGCTCATTAGCATTTAAAGCAACATGGACTAGAATGGCTTGCTGAAAACAGAGCTGATTTTGACAGTGTAAAAAAGGTGCATTTCTAAAAAAAAGGTTGCATTTTCTAAAAGCATTGTTAGCCAGCACTGAAACTTATGTGATTAGAACTACAGCTCTCAACCTGTGATTAGTAGCTTAATTTCTTGTCAGTATGATGTGGATTTATTGTTCTTGGGCACAATAAGAAAGCTAACTTGCAGTACAATCTATATCTTTCTTTCAGTTTAAATACATTTCTATTTATGTTAGAGTGTCCTTAATAAGAACTGTTTTTGAAGAGTGAGCATGTGTGTAAATGCATAAGGGAACCCTGGAGTATGATGTAAGGGAACCCGCAATGAAGATGCCATGTTTGTTACAGCATCTCAAAAATGTCGAATCAGTTCATTAGTAGAAGTTTGCCACCACATGTGCATGATGCCATTCACAACAGTAAACTGTTGAACCAATGTGGTTCAAACAACAGAAGTGTTATTTACTATGGTTTTAGGGAACAGATGTTAGTAGTTGGTTATTTTCCCCAAAGGTGCATTGTAATATGGCAGTTAATCAGCGAGTTACAGCACTGTATGGGAAACATTGACTGATTGATTGATTGATTGATTGATTGATTGATTGATTCATTCATTCATTCATTCATTGATTGATTGATTGATTGATTCATTCATTCATTCATTCATTCATTTTCTCCTGAGCCTGGTAATTTGCTCCTGGACTTTCTGTATCACAGCATGAGTTTAGGAAGGCCTATGCTTGTGTGCCCAACTGATTTAGTGCTGGAACCTGCAAAGAATTCTCACAAACTTAGAATCAGAATCAGAATCAGAATGAGCTTTATTGCCAGGTATGTTTACACATACGAGGAATTTGTTTTCATGACAGAAGCTTCCGCAGCGCAACAGAATGACAGTGACAGAACAAAAAACACAGATAATAAAAAGAAGAATTAAAAAGAACAAGTAAATAAGGAATAACAATATACAAATTGACAATTGTATGTACAGGTATATAACAGTAGACAGTTTTGTATGTACTGGTATATTATGTGCAATTGAAATGTAGACTAAGTATGTGTGTTAGATAAATAAGTGTATAAGTGTATAAATAGTGTGTGTACCATAATTATTGTCAAGTGTTCATGAGATGGATTGCCTGAGGGAAGAAACTGTTTCTGTGTCTGGTCGTTCTGGTGCACAGAGCTCTGTAGCGTCGACCAGACGGCAACAGTTCAAAAAGGTAGTGTGCTGGATGTGAGGGGTCCAGAGTGATTTTGCCAGCCCTTTTGCTCACTCTGGATAAGTACAGTTCTTGGAGAGTAGGGAGGGTTGTACCAATGATTCGCTCAGCAGTCCGGACTACCCTCTGTAGTCTTCTGAGGTCAGATTTGGTAGCTGAGCTGAACCAGACAGTTATTGAAGTGCAGAGGACGGATTCAATGATGGCAGAGTAGAACTGTTTCAGCAGCTCCTGTGGTAGGTTGAACTTCCTCAGCTGGCGAAGGAAGTACAACCTCTGCTGGGCCTTTTTTACAATGGAGTCTATATGATTGTCCCACTTCAAGTCCTGGGAGATGGTGGTGCCCAGGAATCTGAATGACTCCACTGCAGTCACAGTGCTGTTCATGATGGTGAGTGGGGGGAGAGCAGGGGGGTTTCTCCTGAAGTCCACGATCATCTCCACTGTTTTGAGCGTGTTGAGCTCCAGGTTATTTAGACTGCACCAGACAGCCAGCTCCTTAACCTCCTGTCTGTAAGCAGACTCGTCACCGTCCTGAATGAGGCCGATGAGTGTGGTGTCGTCTGCAAACTTCAGGAGCTTGACAGAGGGGTCTTTAGATGTGCAGTCGTTGGTGTACAGGGAGAAGAGCAGTGGGGAGAGAACACAGCCCTGAGGAGCTCCAGTGCTGATAGTACGGGTGCTGGATGTGTATTTTCCCAGCCTCACTAGCTGCTGCCTGTCTGTCAAGAAGCTGTTGATCCACTGACAGACGGAGGTGGGCACGGAGAGCTGAGTTAGTTTGGGCAGGAGACGGTTTGGAATGATAGTGTTAAAGGCTGAGCTGAAGTCCACAAACAGGATCCTCACGTAAGCCCCTGGTCTGTCTAGATGTTGCAGAACATAATGCAGTCCCATGTTGACTGCATCATCCACAGACCTGTTTGCTCTGTAGGCAAACTGAAGAGGATCCAGCGAGGGTCCAGTGATGTCCTTCAGGTGGGCCAGCACCAGTTTTTCAAATGACTTCATGACCACAGACGTTAGAGCCACAGGCCTGTAGTCATTTAGTCCTGTAATTTTGGATTTCCCCTTTAAGGGCATATGATGTTCATGAAATTATAATAAAACACAATTTAGAGTTCAATAGTTCCAACAAGGCAGGATCCTTGTGGGTTTCAAAACATTTTTGTATAATTTATTCCACAGAATTATATGAATTATTAACATTTATGAGAGTAGAGAGAGAGCAAATTGTCTGCTATCAATTATGCATTGTGAAATATTGAAATCACAGATATCAGTGTTGCCCTTCCAAGCAAGTGACTTCTGATTATGTCAGTATCTTATTTCCCCAGTGAAATGACCCCCACAACTGTGTAAAAATGCAATATAAACAATGCAATAACAAATCTGATTCTTAAAGGGGTCATCGGATGCAAAATTCACATTTACATGTTGTTTGTGTTTGTACTCATCCAGCCTATAATGATAAAAATCCACCTCAAATGTGATCTCAAATCAAGCCGTTCTCAGCTTCTTGGCTGTGTGACATCACACAGACCCAGGCCCCTCCCACGATTCCTGATCGACACTAGCGTTTTACCTTAGACCTGCCCTGAGTGAGCTGTCAACAGTCTGCCATTGTTTCGACGCCGGAGCAGGAGTAGACAAGAATGTCTCCTAAGCAATTGAAGTGTTTTGTTGTTGGGTGTAATAATGAGCTACACAGGTACATACATAATAAATAATTAATAAAAATAAAAAGAATGATAAGAACATGATTTACTCATGTTTCTTTTTTATTAGCTATTATTATTACAATTTTTTTTTACAAAGTAAACAGAAACACTGCACAGCAGTTAAACACTGTGGAACAAATTACATTACATTACATTGTAACATTGTACATAACATTAACATTGTGTGTTTACAGTATATGTATTGCCCTTCTGTGCCTCGGCTGCGTGAATGTACCACTATGATTTAATGAGATATGTTATTTTTCCCACCGTGTCCAATATTAAAATCAGTGTGATACACTTTGCAAAAGGTGTGGGGGTTGTTTACATGGCTTCGAGACAAGAAATTAAATTCTTCCATCCAGCTGTTGTTAAATTTACACTAATATTTCTTTTTTCTTCGCCGGAGCACCACCACCTGACTGATGCAAGATCCAACTTCCCGGCGCATCTACTACCTGCGCAGAAAACAACTGTGCAACTGGGTTGTAGGTTGCCAGGTTGAGGTCACAAATGTTTTGAAATTTGTATATTGTGTCGATTGTGTGAGGTGATGCGTTTCATACAAGATCTGACAACTGGACAACCTTGGAATAAAATATTGATGTGATTATTCATATAATTAGATTTGGGCCATACAAATTACAGGAGTTTCCAAGGAGAAATAACAAAACGGGAGGGTGCCGGGAGATGGGTGTGAAATACGGGAGACTCCCAGGAAAAACGGGAGTGTTGAGGTATGCTAATAACGTACTAGTTAGCAAATTTCATGGTTAAAGTAAACAGTCTCATGAGAACTGTGCATCACCCCATGGAAGAGAGGGTGGGGTGAGCAGAGCTCATTAGCATTTAAAGAAACATGCACTAAAATGGCTTGCTGAAAACAGAGCTGATTTTGACAGGGTAAAAAGGGTGTTGTTTATTGAGAAATATTAACCAACGTATGTTATAGACTTTTCATTAAGACCCTAAAGAATCATATCAACTTGTGGAAAATGGGCATCTGATGACCCCTTTAACAGCATATGAGTGCGTTTTAAACATTTTTGCTGTAAAAACACTTATTTAAATGTAAACACTGACTGTTCATTCAAAATACAGTTTATTTTATAATGGTTAACACATTGTTTGACATCTATAAAGCTTTGTATTTGGAACATTTTTACTGTCATTTTTATTTATGTTTTAGTTGCTTTCACCCTTTTTATTTAACAACCCAGGTTTGTCCATATTTATATGTGAGTGTGTGTTGGATAAACTAAGACTGTAAATTTATGAGAGTCATTTAACTTTCTGGAAATCCTTCAAGTCGGTAACCGAGCACATAGAGCTGATAAGAGAGAGATTTTAAAACTCTTTCTCTCTCAGCTCTCAGTAAGCTTCCTGTCTCTCTATCAGTCAGAAAGAGAGAGAGGCTTTAAAACTGCTTAAGAGGAAAATATGGAATTACAGAAAGAGGCTTTATAGGAAAGTTGAAAAGATGTGTAGGTTTCAAGTAATCAAGAACTTAAAAAGTAATTGACCTGACAGTGAAAAGTTTTTTTTTTTTTTTAGGTTTTTCAAAAGGTTTTAAATGTTTTAAATTGCAAAGTTGCAGTATTCTAGGATGAATGAATAAAAATAATTAAAAATAAGATTTTAAATTAAATTAAATCACAAGTTTCATTGAACTAATTGAGTTACAAGTGCTATAAGCCTATTTGTGATATAATTAACAAAAAAGTTAATTTACTTTCTATAAAAGACATGAACAATCATGAATATTCTCTTCTAAATATTAGACTTTTTCTCTAAATTTGAGAATTGGAATAGAAGAACATTTTCATTTGTACCTATTTTGTGCACATAAAATCATGTAACAGAGGTTTGGCTATATTTGTGAGAACTAACATGTTTTTACTTATATTGTGAAATATCATGACAGCTGACTGCTTGTGTGTCCTCATGAACCTGATCTACGGATAACTCAGGCATCCATTAGGTGTCCTTTCGTGAACCTGACACTATCAAACTCTACAACCTTTATTTATTGCTTGCACCGAGGCAATCGTGGGATACAACTGAGAATACCAGATTTTGTATTATAAAGTCATTTCCAGAGGGTTTCCAGATGAAAGAGACTGCCTATATTATGTGTTTATGGGCCTGAATTCAATTCCTGACAAACAAAGAGGTGGAACAGAGAAAGAGAGAGAGTGGGAACACATTCCAACAAAAATGATATGATGACTGTCAGTCACAGAATGATGGCAAATACTTATACGCACTTTCAGTAATAAGCCTTTTCAGTGCTTAGTGCATTTTCAAAGTCATGTTCAATTCAGGCAATTCAAGATTTCCCAGTTGACCAGCTAGCTGCCTTTATGATATAGTCAACAATTTTCAGTAGTTTTCTGTATTTATGTATAATGTCGTATTCAGCTGTCAGCTTTCCATGTCTTGGTTAAAGAGGTCATGACATGAGGAATCAAATTTTCCTTGATCTTTGTACATAAAATATAATGCAAGTTTCATAGCTTAAAATGTCCTTCTCCTTGCAATGCAATGCTAACCAAGCTCCAAAAATGTCTATATTGTGGGATCTGTGACATGTTTTTACACAAATGATTTTATTTTATTGCATTTCATTTACTTTGCATATTGTATTTGACATTAAAGGTAATGCATATCATAAGCTTTCAACATACTTTTACTTTGATATTATGGTCTTTCACATATTTATTTTGCACATCTGCTATAAATTCACACCTTTTTGGATGCCATCATCGCTCCAGTTCTCAATGTGATTCTCTTTGTGACCGCTCAGGTCCACAGTGATTGACTTCTGTTATAACAAAATGAAAAAATGCATCAGAAGTCAATGGGAAATGAAACTTTGATCACCAACATTCTTCTAAATAGCTCCACAGAAGAAATAAGTAGGTCACGTTTGTAATGAAATGTAAGTGTTTAAATCATGATGGAATTTTCATCAGTGATCCAGTAGTAAGTGATTCTCTGCTTTTATTTTATTTTTTGGGCCATATTAATAGCACAGACAGCAGTATAGGTGCTGTATATTATGCTGATGTCACTTAATACACAGATCTATAAACATGCAATTTCTTTCCCAGATGTTTACCTTCACAAACATAACCGACTGTGCTTTTGTAACTTATGCATGTATTTAACATAAACTCATGTGTGAAAGAGAACTTAGTACTCACATGCCGTGTGCAGCCCCTTTCTATACGCGTGCTACAGATGTCCATCAGAAAACCGTCTATCAGAATTTTAAACTAATATGGCTTTAAAATGCGTGATTTCAGCGCGATAGACAAGATAATCAAAACCAGACATATGTTTTTTTTTAGCAGTTACAAGGCACTTCCCTATTCTGGAAAAGAGGACGGAGAGCAGCAGCTCATTTGCATTTAAAGAGACATGCTCTAATACAGCATGTTTCTGCTTCCACTTAAAATAAGCATTTTCAAAATGATATAATAAATGATCTGTGGGGTATTTTGAGCTGAAACTTCACAGACACATTCTGGGGACACCTGAGACTTATATTACATATTGTAAAAAGGGTCATAATTGGTGCCATTTAATTTTTGAGTAGACTATCCCTTTAAGTCTACTTAATGCCTTTTTTATGTTAAATGCCAATGATTTCCCCAACAATTTAATTTAAAAATATATTGATATTGAAACTCAATTTGTGTTGGTTCAACAAGAAAATAAGTGGTATCACCCTAAGGTACTGCACCTGTGAGAGTCAGTCCGTGTCACTGACAGGAGCGGAAATGTCAATGGCCCTAAGCACAAATCTGCACAGAGGTTAGAAACCTATTAATCGCAAGCAGGCACGTTTGTACCAGTGAGCATGTGTTTGTGTGAGCGCATAAGCTAAAGAAAATAACTGAGGTGGTGTAATCTAAGAAGGAGGCTGTCTTTAAACAAATGTGAACAACATCATATCACAATGACAGGTCATATGCAACGGTCTCACAGCAGAGAGGGAGCCAGATGCCTTGAGCAGTCTTTGTGTCAGGTTTATGGAGAGCTCCACCTGTTCCCTCCCTCTCCCCAACATGCCGCTGACATTTTGTGATATTTCAGCCAAATGTCACGAGACAGACTCCGACGAACAAGCGTACGGAATGTCCCACCGAAAGAGATACGCATGCGGTGGTACTCAAATGAAAGTTCACATTTGATTCGTTGTGCTTGGGCACTGATACATGACAGCAAAGGCGGCGGGAGATAGGGTCGTTATGCTAGCAAGGTTGGAGAGCAGAAAAAATCTGGCTAATAAGGTCACACTGTTTGATGCTAGCTGGTTCCCACGACCCTGTGTCAAAGCTGGGAAGCGCCACAAACGTGAGAAGAGTGCCGTCTTAAAGAACTATGACCGGAATGCTTACAGCCATTTAATGTGTAGCACATGAGGTTGTCACTGATCGTAACCTGGGTTTCCTTATTTAACCTGCTGCATTCTTACTGTGTAATGTGAAGCATGGTGGCAAATTCGGTAAGAATGAACAGTGTTGTTTATTAGCGCACGTTGTCTGCTTTGTTTTAGCACCAAAACTGAATTCACCTGATTAAAGTGGAATGCTGGTGCAAAACAGAGGTTTTTGTGCTGAAACACTACAAGTTTGAATGCCACCTCCCAACATGGGATCCTAAACCCAATCTAAGGGGAAAACATGTTTCACGAGGTAGAGATTTCATATGAATTTGTACAATGTGAAATATAGGCTATGCTTTTTAAAAAGAAAGGGTCACAACTTTATTTTAAGGTCCAATTCTCACCATTAACAAACCATTAACTACAACTTTTGCCTCAATAAACTCTTAATTTGCTGCTTATTAATAGTTAGTAAGGTAGTTGTTAAGTTTAGGTATTGGGTATTGTAGAATAATGTCATGCACAATATGTGCTTTATAAGTACTAATAAACAGCCAGTATGTCATTGACAGTAGTATTCTGATGTGCCTAGCAAGATTAACTAGCTTAACCAGGAGCCAGTCAACAGAAAACCAGGTAAACATTACGGCTATGCTGGTCCACCAGCAAGAGCAGCACCAAACAAGCAAATTTGCGCAGGTCTAAAATTTCAGTAGAGCTGGTGAATTCACCCCGCTTATGTTCTCATCTTTTTTCAAGTTAACTTTTAAAACCAGGAAGATAATTTCTTCTTAGACTTTCATTGTCTCTATTCAGGTTCAAAAAGTGTTTCAGAACTTTGAAAGGAGCTGTGAAAAAAGCCTTCTTGAAGGAACACCTCTCTTCACATCTGTCCTTCTTTTAATTTGTAGTATGTCTGCTTCAAAAAGCAATCCAATTATGAAGCGTTTGATGAGTTTAATAACAGTTAATTTTGTCGGCCTGTCCTCAAAGGTCTGGTTATGAGAGATGGACATTAAAGGGATTTCAAGTGTATGAAAAGTCTAGAGGATGTCAGTTTTGATCCACCAGTCGAGGGGGAATGGGTCCCAGCACTGGCACATATGTTCTGGTTGAGCTAACTTTCTAGTTTGGATTAGTGCAACAGTATAATTAAAAGTATTTACAATCTGCAGTTGCTGTCGCTGTTCGTCTGGCCTCTACCATCTGTACTGACTCCTGGGACATCAATGCCAATGTCTATGTGACAATATAAGACATAAAATATTGAATGTTGAATGTGATAATGCTTGAATAGGTGGAAGAGTGTTCATGTTAAAAGATGTTGTGTTGTTCAAATTTTTAAACGTAGAAAGACTTTACTTTTAAATCTAAATATGGGAAGCTTGTGCTTCCTCATTTGTAATTCACTTTGTATAGCAGGACCATCTAATTCAAATCTAATTCAAAAAAGTATAAATGTAAACTCGATTTTCTTGTTAAGATTAGAACCTTATTTAAAGGTTTACTTACAATATTCTACTAACTTTGTTTTTTGCCCTAAAAACTTTTATTTTTTAATATTCTAAGAATGTTCAAATGTCCAGTTTTCATGATTACAATGTTATTTAAAGGTTCCAATAACATTTGTTAGAACATTCGTTAAGCACAACTAACACTTTACAAATGAGAATGTTGTTCTAAGAATGATTTCTCTCAACGTTATGAGAAAGCTCTTCAAATGCTAATAGCATTATAAGGATGTTTAAAGAACATTTTCTCTCAACGTAATGACAGCATATATTAAATATTGATAAGCTTATAAGAATGTTCCATAAACATTACTTTAAACATACATTTAACGTTTTCTGTTCGTTTGGTTTGTTTGATTAATTTGACAGAAGTTTTTGAACCACAACACTTCAATCTCACTGGAAAACAACTTTTTATGAGGTGGTGTTTTTGTATATTTTATTTCTAAAAATCATAGGAATGTCTGCCCTTGAACATAATCATCACTGGGGCATAAACAAACTGTATGAATGAGTGTAGAAATTCATACTAATTAGCCAACAATTCACCAAAATATAAAACATTTAGGCATTGCAATGAGTGTTGACTACACAGATTTGCAGTTCATATAAAGTCAATCAGACCTAAAATGTTGATCTGAACAGCTATTGGTCTCACTTAGTATATTATAATGCATTGAATTGCCTTCAGAGAGCAATTCTTCACATTTCATGCAAAGCAGCCATAGGTGTCAAACGAACTGTTATTTGGACCCAAAAATAAAATACAAGACAATAGCCCAATGAAAAAGAGAGAAATTATCTTTGACTCTTATTTCTATATTTTTTCCTGCAATTAGCACTACTGCAAACCCTTCTATGCGCCCTTGATGTCCTCCCAGCTTTGAGACCTTTAAAATCTCCTGTTCTACCACAGCGTGGGGCAAAGATGATGACAATGATGACATTATCCAAGCTTTCTTTCTTCTAAATGACTGCTGCTCTGCACTTGCTCTACAATCAGGTAAGGACACAATGCTCTGAATGTCACATGCATCATTTCAAAGCAGGGGAAGATTGTCAGTCCATAAGTGTCAGCATGCACATGAAGTTGCTTTCAGTGACAGCCAGTTGTCTTGAGCGTCACAACATCAGAACATAATAGAGGAGGAAATACAGGAAGATTAGTCACTTCAAATGTCACCTCACCATCTTTATATATAAATGAATGCATGTCATTTAAGATTTGTATTTTTAGTAAGTTTCCTACCTGTATTTGGGCATGAAGGTAAATGAAGGTAGTGAAACAGTACCAGTTAATTTTGAACAAAATCTAAGCTCACATATAACCTTCGCAGATAGCCTTCATATGACAATCTGTAACGAAAGATTTCCATCTGAGATGGCCAACAGAGCCAAGAGAAATATTGAGAATCAATATATTTTTATTCTTTAATGAAAAGCATAAAATAGTTTGAACACTTTAAAAATTTTATTATTTCTGCCAATATTTGTTCTTTGGTGCTCATTAGGGTTTTTAATTATTAACTTACTGTATACATCAGCTGTGAGTGTTAATAGTCTCTCATTTGGTTCCATCTATGTAAAAATGCTATTTATGGAGATATAGCCTAAGTGAGATCACTATGTTATGTAATATCTGAAATAGTCACCAATTTACAAACCGGTGGGATTTAGTACTTACTGACAGATGATGATATAAGAGGTGTGACTGACCCTCTGATAGATAAATGACTTCTGGAGAGTTCACTGTTCTCCTGCAGCCAACACTGAGAGATCTGTAGCCCCTGTGTACTATACTAGATAGATAGATACTAGACACATCCTTGATAGATTTCAGCAAATATTTTCATCTCGAAGTGGAACTGAGAAGACTGAGTAAGTGCATGTAAAACTCCCCAAGCAGAAGCCACCAGATGTCTACCACTTCCTGACAGATTAACTCGCTTTATGCAAACAACACATAAATATAATTTGAAACGCAGCAGTTAAAAATGTTAATGAAGAGACTTCTTCCTCCAAGTATGGTTTCTGAGCCTTCGGAGAATTTATAAACATGCTGACAGTTTTGCACTGCATAAAATATAAACATACCATTCGTTATCTGTCTTAAGCAGCAGAGATGCTACATTATATTAACTAATTGATATTTTTTTAATAATTTGAAACAAAACCTATTTCTTATGAACTCTAGAAAGCTGATTAATTAGTGAAATTTATCACATTATATCAATATTTGCAGAGAATTGAAGAAGATTTAAAGACATTGTTATTGTGGTAGACAAATAATGCACTGAATAGATCAAAAGTGATTTTAGACGTCAATATTTGTTAATGCATTAAATGAATTCTATTGAAAACAATTGTGTAATATTTCTGTTGAGTATTTGACATAGTCAACCATTTACACACAAGTTCAGTGATATAAGTGATGTGAGTGTGTAAAATATGAACATCCTGTTTATTTATTCCAAATTAATGCACTTTTGTCTACTTTAATCTAAGTTAAAAATCCAATAAGAACTTCGATGCTTCATTTTGTTGCTATAAATGACATAATCAACATTGTGACTGCTAAACAACGTGCTGCCATAATTAACAGTCGCAGGTCAAAGGTCATTTTTAAGGTGCTCAGTAAGTCATGAAAAATGTATTCCATAAATTACATGTAGTTTAACCCAGCTATTTTTATTTTCTGGCATTTGCACAGCCACATATGTAAAACGATATATTATTTTAAGGTATTTCATACCCGCTTTTTTATGTGTTTGGACTCTCCCTGGAATGCCATGAATAAATATGAGCCCATTAACGCATTTTAAAGTTGCTGCTTTGCACGCATACACTCTTGTCATTACTATGCAAATGAGTCTGGCCCTAGCTGGTAAACAGAAAGCCAGTAAGGAGAGGTGCGAAACAGGAGGAAATGAAATCCAATAGTTACAGAGCTGTGTACTAACAACATTAAGCATGCCTGGACTTATCTGTCGCGTTTACATTCCCAGACTCGACTGGAGAAAAACTACTCTGCCATCATGGAAGGCATTTGCGTTCAGTCAAAGTTTTTGGCAGAAATGGCTGTGTGCAACGTTGGTGATTATAATGAACAGTAAGGCTAATGATGGTTCACCCGCAGGTTGATGGAAAAATGTAACTGCATGATTATTCAGACGGCAAATGAATGTTTTAGCTTCACAGGCCTAAAGTTTTAATGCAGGTTTAACTTCTAAGTGCAGCTGAGTGAACGGTTGGCTTCGTCAATCAGAGTTGAGTCCTCTAACAGGGACGAGAGATTTTAATTAGATTTCAGGAGTGGAGGTGATAACAAACTGATCGATGATAATGGTACCTGTGGGCTTATCTGTGTTAGACGCGATCTTCTGTCACTCTGGTAGAAACTACCATTTTACGCAGATCTGAAATACTTCTACCGTTTTACATGTCATGGATTGGGTTTGGATTTATTGTGGATGGCTCATCAGTATGAAAACTTCTTCAGTGATTGCCAGCTGCAGCCTTATCAGCACCTTAGAGGATGTGAAGCATCACAGTGAAGCATCAGCTTTGTACTTGTGAAATGGATTTTTGCATTGCCGCAGAAGTGTGAGTGTATTTGTATGTGCGTATCAAAGTGTGATATCCATGTGATATACAGTTGTAAATCAATTTCATTCCATTTCCGTCTATCTCTGTTCTGCTGAAGAAAGATGGCCATACAGGTTTGGAATGACACGAAGGTGAGGAAATGATGACAGAACTTTCATTTCTGGGTAAATTATCCCTTTGAGACTAAAATATTAAGTATATATTCTTCACCTAAAAATGTACAATCTCTGGTGATATTCTGGTGAGTATTTGTATGGAAGCTAAACATATTAAAAAGGTAATTGTGACTTTTTTCTTACAATTCAAACTTTTTTCTTGCAATTCTGAGTTTATAACTCACAACTGTGAGATATAAACTCAGAATTATAAAATATAAATTGTAATTTTGTTTATAACTTGCAATAATGCAATTGTGAGATATGAACTCGCAGCTAGGAAACGAAAAAAAAGAATTATGAGATTAAAAAGTCACAATTAGCTTTTTTTTGTTTTTATTCCATGGGGGGAAACTGAGAATTAACTTAGAATTCAGAAAAGAAAAGTCAGAACTGTGAAAATACTGAGGGAAAAAAGTCAGAATTTGGAGAAGAAAACTCACATAATCTAAATTAATATTTGCGAGATATAAACTCAGGACTGCGAGGAAATAAGGCAAAATTCTAGCCAATTCTATATCTGCTTATATCTAACAAATTCTGACTTTTTTCAGAATTGCAAGTTTATCTCTCTGCAAATATATATTCAAGTATATATTCATTACAAATTAAAGATTTGTCATATACATTTTAAGTATATACAACTGTAAATATGTAAAGCTGCTTATGTTTTAGATTGTATGTTTTAGCATCTACCCAAACAAACACAAGTACAATCAATAAGACTTAACCGAATCCCTTGTTTTACAGCAATTATAATAAATTCAGTACAACAGCACACTTGTTTGTGTAAAAAAGTGAATATGTTATTCAATGTCTCCTCATGTTTTCCAGTTGGAAAGGTGACTTTTCCTGCTGCTATGGTCCTTTAATGCAATATTTTCTGTCCCGCTGTGTCGCCTTCATTCTCCTGAGCTTACTAACCCACTGAGGTCACACTGATGAACCATCTGGGTCTAAAATACGTCTACACACAGACACACTCACTCACTCACTCAAGGGGTATTAAGGAGAAATACTCATGCCATTGACTCGTTCAGTCACCCGTGCTCTGCTGATCTCGGGACAGAGGAGCTACTTTTCTGTTCTCTACCGTTTCTTATTCGGGAGTAAAGGAGGCTATTAGTTTTGGATGCGGACTCGATTCAAGCTGACAGGCCATGAACAGTACTTTTTTCTTACACTTCTCTTCTGGTTGCTGGGATATAGGCTTTTATCAAATGCAATTGTACGTCTCTCTCCTCGTTGCTCATACTCGCCCCCTTCCTCTCAACCTCCCTCGCAATATAGGGAGTTATTTACTTTGTAGCAAAAGTACAACGAGTCAACACATGCTTTTATATTGTATGTTCTGCTCTGTGTAGTGTTTTGAATTTAGGGCTGTCAATCAGTACATTTCAAATGAATAAATTACATGATATGCTAATTGGTTCATCAAATTAATTGCCTAAATCAATCATTTTTGTGAAAATCCCAAGATAATTAGAAGTGTGAATATTAGTTCTGACTTTGATTAAATTATGTTTACTGATGATTGTGAGATCTGAAAGTGGTGTCATGCAAATCTGTTTGTACAAATCTGATTCAGAATCATTCATTATTAATTCCAAAAATATGCTAAACTGTAAGTGGACAGACAATTTGTACTACAGACAAGCTCTATATTGACAGTTTCAAAAAAAATAATTTCAGATCATATATGAACATTTATTTTTTATCCAATAAAATATAATATCATTGTCAAGCAGACTGTTATGTGTAACAGATTTGCATATCATGTGATGATAGTATGTGGTTTTATTTTCTTCACAATCAGTTAAATAAATCCATAACAATTTATTTTTATATTATAATTTAAAATTATATATATATATATATATATATATATATATATATATATATTTTATGAGGTGCCAAACAGGAAATAATTATATAAAAATCTGAATATATAGATGTAAATCTGAATATAGAAATGTAAACCGTGAATATATAGTTATAAGCCTGAATATATTGTTATGTCTGAATATATAGTTATAATTCTGAATATATAAATGTAAATCTGAATATATAAATGTAAATTGTGAATATATAGACGTAAATCTGAATATATAGTTCTAAATCTGAATATATAAATGTAAATTGTGAATATATAAATGTAAATCTGAATATATACTTAAGTCTGAATATATAGTTATAAGTCTGAATATATAGAAGTAAATCTGAATATATAGTTATAATTCTGAATATATAGAAGTAAATCTGAATGTATAAATGTAAATTGTGAATATATAGACGTAAATCTGAATATATAGTTATAAATCTGAATATATAAATGTAAATTGTGAATATATAAAAGTAAATCTGAATATATAAAGGTAAATCTGAATATATACTTACATTTCTGAATATATAAATGTAAATCTGAATATATAAATGTAAATTGTGAATATATAGAAGTAAATCTGAATATATAGTTATAAATCTGAATATATAAATGTAAATTGTGAATATATAGAAAACTGTACACAACTGTCTCATAGGTTGTTTATATACAGAAAAAATAGTAAGAATCTATTTCCTAGATTAGAAAGGTGAATATGCTATTGTTTTAATTTCTAATCAAGATTTCCCTCATTTCCTGGTAGATTAAATATAATTTCGCTTGTAAGGACTCTAGCTGTTGTGCATACTATTGAAACAATCAATAACTCCAGCTTACTTCCGGGTGTGCAACTAGGCTACTACATCTGTGACACTTGCTCTGATGCACCAAAGGCCATTCAGAGCACTGAGCAGCTTCTCGCCGTGAATGGCACACTGCCTGTCCAATGTGAGATGCTTGGAAGGCCTAAATCTATATATTCACAATTTACATTTATATATTCAGATTTATAACTATATGTTCAGATTTACTTCTATATATTCAGATTTACATTTATATATTCAGATTTACTTCTGTATATTCAGATGTACATTTATATATTCAGATTTACTTCTATATATTCAGACTTATAACTATATATTCAGATTTACATTTATATATTCAGAATTATACTATATATTCAGATTTACTTCTATATATTCAGATTTACATTTATATATTCAGATTTACTTCTATATATTCAGATTTACTTCTATATATTCAGATTTACATTTATATATTCAGATTTACTTCTATATATTCAGATTTACATTTATATATTCAGATTTACTTCTATATATTCAGATTTACATTTATATATTCAGAATTATAACTATATATTCAGATTTACTTCTATATATTCAGACTTTATATATTCAGATTTACATTTATATATTCAGAATTAACTATATATTCAGATTTACATTTATATATTCAGATTTACATTTATATATTCAGATTTACATTTATATATTCAGAATTATAACTATATATTCAGATTTACTTCTATATATTCAGATTTACATTTATATATTCAGATTTACTTCTATATATTCAGATTTACATTTATATATTCAGACAAAACAATATATTCAGACTTATAACTATATATTCACAATTTACATTTATATATTCAGATTTTTATATAATTATTTCCTGTTTGGCACCTCATAATATATATATATATATATATATATATATATATATATATATATATATATATATATACACACACACACACACACACATTTTTACATACCTAAAGAAAATTGAAACAACATTTATCACGTTTACATTTAGATTATTAAATAGACATTACACAAAGTAGTTTAGATGTCAAAATATTCTGTTTTATTTCCATATAATGAATAGAACCCTGCCACTGACACCCGGTCCATTTTGCAATCATGTTTAATTTTTTAATTCCTCAAATTCATAGTCTTGTACACTTTGAGCAAATCTAGCCAATATCAAAATGGGATTCAGTCATGGGAATCACATTAATAAATCATTGCATGTGCACATATCACAATGTGTACTTGAACCTAAGCTGATACACGCCTGCTGTGCAGGAGATGAAGAGGACAACCATGACACAGAGGAAGAAGAAGAGATGAAAGGGATTATTCTGTCAACCTTTATCACACAGTGTAACTCTCTAAGTGGATTAGAGAGCACTAAGTTCCATGGGTTACCATGTTAGATAAATATGGCATGCTCATGGGTGGTCCTGAGATAGTCTTTCATGTGTGTTTACAGTATCGACTACAGCTTAAGTTCAGCTTCATTTGGAGGGACTTAAATTTAGTTCTCAGGTTGCTGAGAACATCAAAGCCCAAAATAATCCATCACTAAAACACTTGTTCGCTGAATTCATGATTCAGATTTTCAAAGACCTCGAGGAAATCCACACTTTAAACAGTGAGTGTCTTCATGGGAATGTACACACACTCAAAGAGTATGTGTAATTATGCAAGCTAGTGAAATGAACGGCAATTACACCATGGTCAAATACTTTAGTATAATAACTGCTAAACTGTAGTGTATACCTGTAAATGACCATTGTCATCACATACTTTAATGTATCTTATCACTCTGCATTCTCTTTCTTCTAACATAAATACTTATACAACTGTATATTTATACAGTGGGGAAAAAAATTATTTGATCTCCTGCTGATTTTGTACGTTTGCTCACTGACAAAGAAATGATCAGTCTATCATTTTAATGGTAGGTTCATTTGAACGGTGAGAGACAGAATAACAACAAAATAATTCAGAAAAACGCATTTCAAAAAAGTTGTAAATTGATTTGCATTTTAATGGGTCAAATAAGTATTTGATCCCCTATCAGTCAGCAAGATTTCAGGCTCCCAGGTGTCTTTTATACAGGTAAGGAGCCGAGATTAGGAGAACTCTCTTAAAGGGAGTGCTCCTAATCTCAGTTTGTTACCTGTATAAAAGGCAACCTGTCCAAGCAATCAATCAGTCAGATTCCAAACTCTCCACCATGGCCAAGACCAAAGAGCTGTCCAAGGATGTCAGGGACAAGATTGTAGACCTACACAAGGCTGGAATGGGCTACAAGACCATCACCAAGCAGCTTGGTGAGAAGGTGACAACAGATTATTGTGTGATTATTCGCAAATGGAAGAAACACAAAATAACTGTCAGTCTCCCTCGGACTGGGGCTCCATGCAAGTTCTCACCTCGTGGAGTTTCAGTGATCATGAGAACGATGAGGAATCAGCCCAGAACTGCACGGGAGGATCTTGTCAATGATCTCAAGGCAGCTGGGACCATAGTCACCAAGAAAACAATTGGTAACACACTACGCCGTGAAGGACTGAAGTCCTGCAGCGCCCGCAAGGTCCCCCTGCTCAAGAGAGCACATGTACAGGCCTGTCTGAAGTTTTCCAATGATTCAGAGGAGAACTGGTTGAAAGTGTTGTGGTCAGATGAGACCAAAATCGAGCTTTTTGGCATCAATGCAACTCGCCGTGTTTGGAGGAGGAGGAATGCTGCCTATGACCCCAAGAACACCATCCCAGCCGTCAAACATGGAGGTGGAAACATTATGCTTTGGGGGTGTTTTTCTGTTAAGGGGGCAGGACAACTGCACCACATCAAAGGGACGATGGACGGGGCCATGTACCGTAGGGGCCAGGGCATTGAAGCCAGCCAGGGCATTGAAAATGGGTTGTGGATGGGTATTCCAGCATGACAATAACCCAAAACACATGGCCAAGGCAACAAAGGAGTGGCTCAAGAAGAAGCACATTAAGGTCCTGGAGTGGCCTAGCCAGTCTCCAGACCTTAATCCCTTAGAAAATCTGTGGAGGGAGCTGAAGGTTCGAGTTGCCAAACGTCAGGCTTGAAACCTTAATGACTTCGAGAGGATCTGTAAAGAGGAGTGGGACAAAATCCCTCCTGAGATGTGTGCAAACCTGATGACCAACTACAAGAAACGTCTGACCTCTGTGATGGCCAAAAAGGGTTTTGCTACCAAGTACTAAGTCATGTTTTGTGAAGGGCTCAAATACTTTTTTGACTCATTAAAATGCAAATCAATTTATAACTTTTTTGAAATGCATTTTACTGGATTTTTTTGTTGTTATTCTCTCACTGTTAAAATAAACCTACCATTAAAATTATAGATTGATCATTTCTTTGTCAGTGGGCAAATGTACAAAATCAGCAGGGGATCAAATCATTTTTTTTCCCCACTGTACATTTGTATATATTTTATACAATTGTATATTTTATAGTGCTGAAATTATGCTAAACAATTTATACACTAGACATGGTAACTTCTCAGAGAAGTTTTGCCTTTCAGTTTGTCTCCTTTAAACCACTGTGGCTAAAGGCTCTTGTGCTCTGTTCTTTGCACTGCACTTAGCTGTTTTTGAAAACAAGAACATTTCTTACCAAAGAAATGTATTTGATTGGGGCTTTCCTAAAACACTGATTTAGTTTTTCAGGCCATTACCCTGACTAGTCAGTCTTAAAAATGTACTTTTGCACATCTCTACTTTGCGGTGATGTCAAAAATGATTTCAACAAAATTAAAACAGACATTGGTTATTCTGAAGGAGCTATTCTGCGGTGCATAATGAGTCTTGTGGGCTAATGTGGGGTATGATATCTGTGACAAGACTGAAAAGCACACAATTTTTATGTAGTTTTTAGAAAAATAGAGCAGAACAAATTGCAACTAATATTATAATACAGCAGTCGCATCATTAGACGTATTATGAGTTTGAGGATTTGCAGTGTTGACTTCATTTTTTCATACTTAATCTTGTTCTAATCCTCACTGAAGCATAGTTGTGTTTCATGCCTGCTGGCACGTTGTTTCCAATGCTATGACTTGTGTAGCCAGTGACATGGTAATCCTGCTGTCAGAACATTGCCTCTTTTTCTCTCTCTCTGTCAAGAGCTTTCAAGAAGCCCTCAATAATAACAGACGGGCCAGGCTGTTTCTCACCCCAATGAAGGAGCATCTTCAGACCTCTTCACACGCACCAATCCCCCCGGAAAAAAACAAGCACTCATGGGTATTAATCAACTGCCCCCTTACAGATACCATACGCCTTCACCCAAACTCTGTTTGTGTAGGAGTTCATTCCAGCGCTGCCATTGCTGCCTGTAAGGGCACGATGGCTATGAATAATGGGCCTCAAGAATATAATGCTGATTTATGCAAATAACAGGTGAGGAGATCCATTTCCTTGCATAATGTTCCTTGGATAATATAGAACATGATATAGCCTGCAGTGGAAGTGTGTGGGGGAAAAAATGGTCCCTTTTGTCACTGATTCATACTTTTAACATGTTGCATTGCAAATAACATCTTTCAGCCCTTTTATAATACACGCACTATATAAAACCAGCACTGAATTGCACTTTTCCATTTCAAAATGAGACATATTCCAGCACTCTTCGACGTCTTTCTTTCAAGACCATATCATTTAGCTGAAAATGTTGATAGGGCTATTATTTTTCAGAATAATTTTTCAAATCTTAGTACATTCGTTGTATACGCAGAATGAATTGGAACCAGGGTCTAGAATTTAACACTCGCGAAGTGCCAAATGAAAGTAAAAATTTGTATATAAAATGGTATCAGTTGCCAACTTTTTCATTAATTCTAATGCCTGAGAACACAATATGGTTTAGGATGATTATCAAATTGCAAAGACTGCAATCATATAAATATGTAATCTGATGTGCTGTGTGTTTCGGAGTGAAGCTCTGTGATCTTTTTATGGTTTTCAGTAAATGCTGCCTCACATGAACGCCAACTCTGAAAGCCCACTAAAAAGCTCTAAGTTTTAACGTTTAAAAGCAAAGAAAATAAATTAACATTGTTTATTGTACTTATTATTTTTATGAAACAACAAAACAACACATAAACTAGACTTTTCAAACATCAAATTTCTATTAAATTCCATTAAATTTTATTAAATTACCAGGTCTTAGCACCTTTGCCAAACATGTCTGCATTGAAAACCTAATACTCTGTCTTTATTAGCATTAATGTAATCAGGGGCATTCAATTAAAATAAATTTGATAAGGATTTGCCATAAATTCCTGTCTGTTTGAATACTGGTCTGCAAATTTATAAAGAAGTCATTTGCATAAATGCATTTGATTGGATAAGACATGATCAAATATGTCTATTTAAGGGTGCTGGTTCATGTATAAGAATAGGGTTGCTGAGCATGGTCATCTGGGTTTTGAATTTATCAAAATCAATCAAATAGACTTCTTAAAATAATTAATGGGCCTGATTTGGCTGTTACTTAAGTAAGGTTGTTGTTTGCATTGAAAAGGAGCCTTTAAGCCATTATAAGCCAGCATCCAATTTAAAACCAAGCTTTATATGCTTTGACGACAAGCTGATGAGTTTCTGTAAACTCAGTTTAATTTCATGTCACACTATGCAAATAAATGCCGGTGAATCAATAGACATCAGATTGAGATAGTTGGACAAAGGCTAAAAGCCCTTTAGCTACATAGATAAGGAGAGTGAATCTGTCTTTCTTGTTTATTCATACCAGACACAGTGGCACCATTGTATCACCCAGCGGCAACATCAGCTAGTGTTTATTCATTTATTAGGTGATTATAGGCTGTTTGACATTTCTTTTTATATCTAGCTGTCATTTGCGTCTTTGTATTCTAGAGATGAAATGGAACCGTAGTGTGATAAGATAAGGCCATGCAGGTAGTAAACATTTTAATTAAAGCACAGTTTACTGACCGTAAGTGGCAGTGATATGGAGGAACTGTTTACCAGTTCTTTTAATAGTTGTAAGTAAGTGTACCTGGGTTTTTTGGTTACCTCAAATGTGAGTCAGTGTGTCCTGGATAAAATAGCACTGAAGATCTTTCGTTAGAGCTATAGAATGCAATGTATATTGAATACCAATGAGATTCGTTTGTTTAGCCTGGAGGTGGTTCTCTTGTGATGTCTTTCACCTTTCCGAACACCAAGGTAGACTGTTCACTCTCATAATTTCTTGAGTTTAGCTATTGAACAAATTGACTCACAACACAATTGTACCATTTTCATTTGGATTTCCATGTCCTCTCCTTTCCTCAGCATGTTATTCTGAGTGTTTCTATTGCTCCCTCTCAAACCCATTTTCCATTGAAATGGTGCCGGAGCCAATACAAATCTCATGAGTTATGAAAAAAAACACTATGAGATCCAAGCTAATTAAATTCAGCATCTTTATACAATCACAAGCAATAATAAAAGTTAAAATATAATAAAAAATAATACATTTATAATATAATAAAAATACAATTTATATTTAAATTAAAATACTATTTTAAGTTCATGTTAGCTCAGGTTCATTAAATGATATCAATATTAAATAATTAAATAATATTAATATATTTATAATATAATAAAAATACAATTTTTATATGAATTAAAATATGATTTTTAGTTCAGGTTAGTTCAGGTTCATTAATAATATTGTCATTTAAATAATTTTAATATTAAGATAAACCTTCTGATTTTAATAATGTAAATGTTGTAATTAACATTAAGATTAATAAATGCTTTAGAAGAACTTTTCGTTGTTAGTTCTTGTTAACTAATGTAGTTATCTAAATAAATGGAAACATTATTGTAAAGTGTTACCAATATTTAAATAAAAAAGACCATCAAGTATTAGTGGCCAGTGCGAAGCTGATTTTTCTAGCCGTCTTATCATCAGTGGAAACGTGTGGAATGGGGCTTGGGGTGTTGGTTTTTCACACACAAAAATATTTGGCACACACTCCTTTCCGCCAGTATGTTATCACTTAATTGCTTTTACTTTCTCACAGTGTCTATGTGTGTGAGTGAGACAGAGCTTGTGCACTGTCTCAGATAAAAGGTTTACTTTTTTCACATTATTTTTTTTTCATTTTTATTATTGTTAATATTTTACTGAATATGTAGAATTTGGAATATAATGCTTTTTGTTGTAGTGTGTTTTTTTATTATTTAAATAAGTGAAAATGGGACATATATGGGAGAGGAGACATGTGACACACATTGATTTGCCTCATTAAATGTCCTTTCACAAACACACTCTCATATTTGTGACCTGTGTTACCTTATGCATGCTTGCTTTGAGAGGTTGACAGTTTTAATTTGGGCAAACCAAGTTTTCTTCGCAATTTCAAAGGCATAAATGTATGATTCCAGTCACAGTGTTTTTAAATGGTATGTAATTACTGACCCCATGGAACTGAATGAATTAAGCAGTGTTATGTTTAGCTGGCATAATGAAGACTCGCAGATATAAACAGGGACTTTCTGAGCCAGTGTTCACATTGGGTTCATTAAATCATACAAAGACTTAATTAGAAACAGAATTAATCTGCTTTGCACAGTCTATTGCATACATTGGCATTTTGTCTTGCTTTCATTTAGGCCTGAGAGTTAATGGTCAGTGACACCTGGAGAATGCTATTTGTTATCGTTCCCATTCGTCTCAAAGGCAGTGGTTAAGCTGGAAAATATCCCTTGGATATTGGACAAAATGTTCAAAATGTACAGATTATGTCTCTTAAAATCTATTAAAGGAAGCACCAGAGACAATCTGAGAGAGTGAAGCCAAGTTTACTGGCTTACTATGTTTGTTTAGCTTCTTACAATCAGTCTAACTCTTATCAGCTCTACTGTTTGTGCACATGTCTTTGATTCTTCAGGTTTCTATGTGTGTAAAGGTCATCTGATAGCTTTCCCAGGTTTCAGAGTATGGCCATAGAGACTTCCAGCAGTTAATTCATCGGATCTTATTCAGTTGTAATCGCATACAAGTTTTCTTACTAATGACGCAGAATGATTTTCATGTAGAACCACAATCAATCATTTTTATATTTTTTTATTTACATTGTATTGTTGATATATATATATATATATATATATATATATACACATATATACATACATACACACACACAGTTTTCTATAAAGAATAAAGGTACTGTAATGTTTCCCCATATTAGAATGCATTTCATTCCAATATGACTTCTCCCACCCACAAATATACAGTTTTAATAAATATTCTAATCAGCGTTGGGAGAACTAGGAATATGTATGTGTAGGACGTTTTAATATTAGTAATGATTACTTTGCAGCTTATATATGATAAAAGAAAAAATTGTTTCCACAGTGATTTATCTTTTTCTTAGGTAGCCACATATGGCCAGATAAACTAGATAAAAAAAAAACTCTCTCTCTCTCTCTCTCTCTCTCTCTCTCTCTTTTTCTATTTCTACGTCTATACCTGAAATCCAATATAATAATAAAACATTTTGCAAAGATAAGATTAAGAATTAAAACTCTTTACTTCTTGCTCACTGGCCTTTTGTCCACCATGTGGTTCATACAGTGAATTAAGATGAGCAGCCAACCCAAGCCAGGAGTCCAATTTCAGATTGTCAGATGTGGTGTCTCTCAGTTTATTTACCATTTTTAATGTGCTTGGCTGCCTATGTAAAATATGGCCACACTGACTGATGTTTGGAAAGTAATTGGAAAAAGAAACCTGTCAGTCAGTGTTCACAGGCAGAGAGCTCATAATAGACAGCTGTGAGAGGGAGATAAGAAATCATATAGCAGTACAGTTTAGAAAGAAGAAACACAGTAATACACTCACTTCAACTTCATTTTAAAATGTGATACAAAAAATAGTAAAGAATTATTACTCCCAGAATGCTGCTGATAACAAATGTGATGTATTATTTAGCTTCTAAGTTTATGGTTGCGGGAGAGGAATTTAAAGGAATTTAGACTAAACAAGCTACGTACACTACAATCAAAATCTCAAACCCAAGGTAGGATAATCTTTAACATGTATTGAACATTTATTGAAATAATTTTGGTTTACTATACTATGCAATATTCAAAGGATGGTCACTGAAGATGAGACAAGATATGTAACACTTGGTTACATATCTTGAATTTTTTTCATTGTTCTTAAATTCAAATTAATACTGTTCTATTCTAACTGTGAAAATTTTGACCTTTACACAGTCCAGACCTTCTCTTTTTTTAGGTTTATTATAATATTTTGGAATAGAGACATCTCAGTAGTGTTTTTTTTTAATAGCATGAACCAATTTTTTTTTTTTCAAGGTCATTTGCAAGGAGAAAAAGCTAATTGCTGAAACCTATTAAAACTTTTTAATATGCACATTTTTTAAATCTTTTAAATAACTGAAGGTTGTTCAAAAATATAAAAGGCTTCAGGTGCTGCTGTCCAACAATTTAAAACATTGACATTCAAATTATTGTGTCCTCCATTGGTTCCTCCACAAAGAAAGGTAAAAATATTTCTCTTTGCCAACAGAGCAGGAATAGTTATCACATCTGACAAGACAATACAATACTTAAATCAGAAACTCATAAACATAAATAAATAAATAACCAAACTGAACACAGTCCTGTGACAATGATTGCATATGAAGATCCACAGGACAACTGAATAGTTGATGTCCATCACGCGGGATGGGAAAAGGTACAAAAGGAGGGAAGGAGAGAACAAGCAGTAATGTAATGTTCCAGCACTCATCGGGACATCTCTTAAATTGAAGTAAATTATGTACCTTCTGTAAATTACTTGACAGCATCAGGACCTGAATTCAACAAGGACGAGTTTAAAAAGACATCAGAGCTGAAAATAGAGGTACTCTAAAGAAACAGCAGCCCTGCTCAAGGCCGTAACCAAGTAATAAACATTGGGGGAGGCCAATTTTTAAAGTAATTAATTTAAGGGAGGGGGGGGGTAAGAACATTAAAAGAACAAGTTTTTTTTGTTTGTTTTTTTTTTTGGTTAAAAATGATCAAGAATCAATATTTGAGCAAGTTCATAACCAGCCAGTGTTCAAAAATATTGCCTTACATTAGCCCAATTCACAACAGTTAGCTTATAATAATGTTTTCTAATTTGAGTGGTACTGGGAGGAATTCGTGGGAAATTCGAGCAAGGCGTTGCATCATTACGTCACGTCTGTAAACATAAAGAGGTTGTCCCGGCTAGTAGGCTAAATTGCATGTGAGGATGCTGCAGGTGGTGGATCATTTAGCCTTTTCTCACAGCAGCTTGAATAATTAAATTTGTCATTTTGATGGAGGATTGTAATCCAGAAAGGATTATGTGTTTATGAAATACATGTGATTTAAATTAAATAGGCTAAGTGGGATTACACAAGTTTTTGTATTTTAAAGAGAACCAGTTCGAAGGAAGTATAATTTGCATTTTGGATTAAAATAATTTCTTTATACGAAATTCGAAGTGTATGACAATTAGAGATTAGACTATACAGAAATTGAAATCTACATGTAACGCTAATACACACTATATACACGCAACGCTGATGTTATTAACATTAACAATTTGAGAAAAAAGTATAACAATAAAAATTATTTGCATGGTTTGATGTGATATGAGCTAAGTGATCGTTAGATTTAATCACCATTGGTAGTGAGATTCATTGTAATGCTTTTTTCCTCAGTTGGTCAGAACAAAAGTGGCAGACTTGTTACTTACTTGTTCAGATGACCATATCCGATGAAAATTCTTATTTACGTCATATGTTCCATGATCTGATTTTAACTGTTGCGGAGGGTTGATTTATTCCCGTGGCTTACAGGTTTGAAATATTGCATAAATTACATTTGACTGAAATGCTTGTATTAAAACATTTTGCATTCTACCTAGGATAAAATAATCGTAGATGTTAAGTTTCGTGAAGGATGGCCACTGGTAGGAAGCTTAGTTGTGTTTATGATCGGTATAATCTGCATAACGGTATATCATACTTTGAGTTTTGACATACTTTGGGGGCTACTTTAATCCCCCCCCCCCCACACACACACACTCCCCCTACTGTCCTCTTTTTTGAAAAATAAAATATGGTCACCCTACATAACAGGTCTCCTTTAACAGAAAAATACAAAATCATTTTTAAATCTCTTAATGATCAGACATGTGCCTGAGTCATTGTGGCCCTGATATATGGTGCTAGACAACAAATACAATATAGCTAGTTCTAAATTTGAAGGATCACTTGTATCATCATTTTATATTATCATATTCCCCAGCCCTGAAACTAGCTCTATGGTAAAGGCATTATAGTCATACTGTAACAACCTTGTTCTTCTGTAAAGTTGCTTTAAAATGATGTGTATTGTGAAAAGCACAATACAAATAAATTTGACTTGATCGACTTGTTCAAAAACACTAAATCATTTATGAAAGAAACACCACTGTGTGTTGCACAGTTCTACTGTTGCTTTAGAATCCACAGAAGCAACCTGGGTTTAATAACTTAATGGATCACAAAGCCCTTCTGGGTTTTAAACACATACAGTACATGTAATCTTTGATTTACCAGTTAATTCTTTAACATCTAAGCTATACCAAGGTTTGAACGCTGTTATGACTTTCAGGTTTTAAACAGCTCAATCAAAATGATTTTTCTCAGCAGTGGCAGCCATTGAAGCTGTTCAGTTAATGTTTCTTTGTCTCATTGCTTTATATTGCTGTCATCAGCTGACCTCAGTGGACTCACCAGTGTACAAGTCATGCAGTGTCAGTGGAGTTGTGGCTAGACTGAAAAAAGGAACAAAACAAAGAGGACGCTGGTGGGTTTTCATGAGGATTGTGTTAGACAGAAGAGGCAACAGCTACACAGCACATCAGAGACCAATGTGTTGTTACACACACACACACATACACACCTTTACAGTCATAAAAAGATTGTAGAATCCTTGCTGCTTTTGATCACAATAGATACACAAAACAAGTTATTTCTACCGTTTTTTGTTTTGTTTTGTTTTTTTTGTTTTTTGTCCATGGAGGTTTATTGCACACTTGATAAAAGGCATCATTCATAATTGCAAGAAAACATAGCTTTGATTCGCAGTGGTAGCAAACAATTAAATGCATAATGGCTATGTTATTAAGGTGAGATGACATGACGCATAGAACACTACATTTATTGTCTTTATTGTGCCTGAAATTCATCTTTCTGAAATACAGTGGTTTTATTAACAAATGAAATGAATGATTTTCTGTGCCATAAAAATAAGCTAAAAAAAAATGCATTCATTAAATATTTAAATAATTTTTGAACAAGCCGGTTTGTGATTTGATGGTTTGTGGTCAGATTTATTTATTTATATATTTATTTATTTATTTATTTATTTATTAAGAAAGAAAGAAATATTTTTCCAGCATGGACGCATTTATTTTATCAAAAGTGACAGTACAGACATTTACAATGCTAAAAAGATTTCTGTTTCAAGTAAACACTGTTCTTT
Organism: Tor tambroides; assembly: GCA_021397915.2. NCBI lineage: Eukaryota > Metazoa > Chordata > Actinopteri > Cypriniformes > Cyprinidae > Tor > Tor tambroides. The sequence goes on along the minus strand of JAFVLL020042482.1, from coordinate 73,019 downwards.
TGAAATTAAATGAATCGCTGTTTCCACAAAAATATTAAGCAGCACAACTCTTTTCAGAATTGATAATAAAAATAAATATTTTTGAGCACTAAATCAGCATATTAGAATGATTTCTGAAGGATCATGTGACACTGAAGACTGGAGTAATGGCTTCTGAAAATTCAGCTTTGCCATCACAAGAATAAATTACTTTTTAAAATATATTAAAATAGAAAACAGTTATTTGAAATTTTAATATTATTTCTCAACATTCTTTCAAAACATTTTTAAAAAAGTTTTACTGACCCTCACACTTTTGAGCAGTAGTGTATATTACATACATGCATAGTTTTAGCAATACTTACATTTTGTGTATAATTATAAAATTATTTCACTGTTATGAAACAGTCCATGCAATATCAAGTTTTAAATTAAAAGGATGGAGATTTTAATAGATTTTCTTTTCAATATATCATGGTTAAAGTCTAGCATTGAGCTTACAGCTGATTGGTCAATGATAGAACATTCTGAGATGACATGTGCTTCCCTGATCTCCCAGCCAGAGTCACACTACATCTGTGTCAAAGACACTGCAGTGGTGTCTACTTTTGATCTTAAAAGTACCCGGGATTTGTTTTGTATTACCAGCTACACAGCTGGATTTACAGATCATATTGCTCCCACAACCCATTCTCACTGACCTCTGCCTGATAACACCAGGGAAATTTGATCTTTTCGAATGTTTTCTTCAAAGGAACTGATCTTATTATCATATGACCACCCAGAACCTTGCCTCAACAAGGTGAACAGACTTTGAGGCAGATTCCTACACATATTTATGTATTCCAGTGATGATTTGAAGACAAAAACTAAATGTGGAAGTGTCTGTGTCACTACTAACTGTCCACGGTACAGTCTACATTATTAATGCTGATGGATTTGTAATTCTACAACCCAGTTTTGCCTCAAATGGATTCAAGCCCCATTCTCCTGCACTAAAGTGCATCCTGCAACATATAAGAGAATGTGAAACCCAATTAGAGTTAGAAAGGTAGAAAGCCATATAACTCTTTCACAAACTTCCTCTTCCCGCAATCCTCTTTGTGGGTTTCCCTGAACTGACACAGGAAAATGTGACACAAATCTGGTAATGCTTTTGTTTATAAAATAAGCATGGAATCAAAGTCTGAGATTTTGTGAAGGTCAAATTTCTTTCAAAGTGGATTTTTTTTTACTCGTGTTTTAGATGTGTGCCCGCTATGCTGCTATTCAAAAAAAAAAAAAAGCATTTCTGCTGTAATTCTCAGTTTGTATTGTTTTGTCCCCCTTGAAAATCAATAAAAACAAACATTTATTCTACAGACTTGTGTACCTCACCTTGACCTTTGCCAAATGTTTTGGGGGACAGGCCGTAGCAGAATAATCAGTACTTTGTCTCAGTGTGTTGATGAGGGACTATTGATCTAACTGAATTGATAAGGTCAGGTCCTGTGCAGGCATACACTTCTTTTTAGCCAAGGGATGATGAACAAGTATCTCTCATTCATGACAAACATCTAGTTAGTGACAAGCATCTAATAGATAGTTACGGTGCTTCATGACAGTATATACTGCAATATACATTACTGAATTCTGGTATTCTGAATTACTACTGTTCTTACTGTCTTCATGAGTCTTCATTATTCAATAATGATTCACATTTATTCTAAAACACTGATTAGAAGTAAACACCATTAATGGCAAGTTCTGCCATGAAACTGTAGATGGCACAGGCTAATGGTTAACGCAAATTCACTGCGTTAAACTACTTGGCACAAGCTGATTGCTTCATGTTGCATACGCAGCCAATGAGCTTACTGCTTTACATTTAAATGGCTGGTTAGCATTCACTAGAGCAGTTTGCAGCATGTTTTCAGAGTTCCTCTGAAACCCTCCACCTTCCCCAGCTCCACCTGTATAGATCTGCTATCGGTTATTATATATGCTATGTGTGCTGCATGCAGTATGTCTAAAATACTCACAGCATGTTCCTGTACTTGCTTTGCAGCAGCAATAATAATCTGAAACAACAGCAATAACCAACAGCAGCAACAGCATAGCAGATCTATTCTGCAAAGACCAAATACATTACCATTGTCATATCCATTACCATGCTAAAATCTTCCAAGAGTTGTCATGACAAAATTGTGTTTATCGATGAAAACTGATTGACCCCATTTTGAAATTGTTTGAAAATATTCTCATTAGCTGAACAAAATAGTAAATGACAATATTGTGTCTAAAATGTAAGTGACTCAATATTAAATTCTTGCTTATTGAGCTTTGTGATAAATGTGATATTATACTCACAATCAATGTTTGTCTGCCAACAGCACTTGTGTGATATTATTTAATTATAGAATAGGATTTATAGAATTATGTGTGAAACAGATACCATGTAAATAACACTCATGCAGTTAAACTTGAATCTGAGAACTACAGAATGAAAAAGCAGTGATATATAAAATGCGTAAAGCAGAGGCTATAAATAAGCTCTGCACTGAGAGACTGAGATAATGTGAAAGAGCAGAGACGAGTGTGTTGGGCCAGAGATCACAGCTGCACTCCCTCCGCTGTGATCTTTAATGTCTCTAATGAGCTTTGTTCTCCTGGTTAGTAAAAGCCTCACACTTTCACATTAAGCTTTCAGGTCAACCACAGTATCCCCAGGCCAAGGATCTCCTGACCACATATACATGTAAAAAGAATATTCATTATACTTGGGTTGTGTGTGTGTGTGTGTGTGTGTGTGTGTGTGTGTGAGAGAGAGAGAGAAAGAGAGAAAGTCTTTGTCTGTGTAGGTTAAGGAGTAGATTTTCTGATTAAAAATCACCAGGTTAGAAATGGGAACTTTTCCACCCTCTTGTGCTTTGAATTTCAAGTACGAAATCCAACAGCAATTCCATTTGCCAAACTATAACAAGCACAGCCCTGTTCAAAACCTAGTGAGCTGCCTCACTGCTTACAATCTACATAGGGAGCTGACTTCCAAGCTCTTTATTGGCATCTATAGCTCCATGAGCAACCTTTAATATTTGCACAAAAGATCCTTTATAGTGGAAAACAGATCTTCATACTAAGAAAAATGGTATGCATTAAATATAAAGTGTCAGTATAATTTGTGTTCTTTTATTCATTTCTCATTTGTAGTTTTAAGGTAATACATCTTTGTTTGATGAAATTATGCAATTTGGGACAGAAGATTTGCAAGGTTTCAAAGCTTTGCAATGCAGTTTCAAGAGCGATAAAATATGCCATAAAATGTTTTCTATGTAGGCAGCTCACCAAGTTTTTGAACAGCAAGTGAGATCAATTGGTTTAACAGCTACCTTTTGGGATTGTGAAGGAAACAACATTGGTCTTTCATAAAGCATATCAAAGAGGCATGTAAGCAGTGTCATTACCTTTTTATTGCTTAGCTCTGTGCGTGTGTGTGTTTGTGTGTGAGAAAGTCTACCATTTAATTTACATCAAAAGTGTTTGACTTGCCATCGGTTGTGGACGTCGACAGTGAAGAAGACTTCAAGACTTCTGCTGCTATGTGTATTCTGAAACAACATGGAAAGTTAGAGTCATGCTTTTTAGTTCTGAGAGGTTGTGATTTATTGATTAAGGAGATCATGTTTTATTCACGGGAGGAAGAGGGAGAGCATGAGTGAGTATATGGCATGTGTGTGTTCTGGAGGAGGATGTTTGCTAGTGGGAAATGATATGGCTATATAGAGACATTGTGCTAAAAGAACCGAAACAGTACGTGTGTTAGTTGTCAAGGTCTGTTTGCATCAGCTGATAAAAACCTAAATGCAGTACTCCACAATTTGTCGCCATATACCTCAAAATGGATGTATCTGTCAGTTTCATAAATGTATAAATGCTCATATAAATTTTAATAAATGCTCACGTATTGCATCATCTCCTGGAAGTCATCACACCATTACAGATATGGGGCAAAAAATAAAAAATAAATTAAATTTGCTTTTAACATCATGAGGGTTTTATTCAGAAGCATTGGCCACCCAAAAAAGCTAGACATCTTAGCTGCCTCATTAGACAAACATATTAAATTTGTGCTGTCAAGACTTTATAGATCTAGTATATTATTGGCAGGCGTGATTCCTTAGAAGAGGCTCGTGCAGTGGTTCTCAACCAGGTGGCCGGATCTTCAGAAAACTTCCAAGGGGAGAACATGCAAGATGACTTGATGATGATATAAAATGATATTAATTTTATTTAAAAGTTTAATAAAAAAATTCTTGTTTAGATGAAGAACAAAAATCATGTTCTTCTTTAGATTGCTGCCATAAAACCAGTCACAATGCATCCTGAAGATTAAAATTCATTGTAAAGACAACTTTATTTTTTTATTATTTATTACACCACCTAAAAATATTTGATTCACTACACCTCTGTTTTTAATTTTTTTTAATTAAAATGTCTTTTTTGGGGGGATGTAAAATTTAAAATTTATCATTAAAGGGATAGTTTACCCAAAAATGAAAATTTGTTGTTAATTCACTCAATCTGTCCAAGATGTAGGTGATATTTTTTTCTTTTGTAGAACAGTAAAGAAGACTTTTATCTGAAACCGTGGTCGTTGGTGATTCATAAAATGCAAGTTCATACTATCAATATGAGTAGGGTTGGGTATCGTTTGAATTTTATCGATTCCGATTCCTATTCCGATTCTGCTTATCGATTCCGATTCTTTTCGATTCCCAGTTTTGATTCCAATGTGATTAAATAATGATATCAAACATTTAATCCTGTTCCTGTGTCTCTTTTTTGCAAATCATTTATTGGAGCTGAATATTATGAACAAAAATCAACAGGCTACATAAAAACTGGGCTCTTTAAGAACTGTTTGTGTGCAAAATAGAACTGCATGATTCTGGATAAAAAGCTTCTTTTTTTGTTGTTTTTTGTTTTTTCCCAATGGAAGTTGTGGTTCTCTCATGATTCTGAAGAAAAAAATATTAGACAACTAAACAAAATCACATGTAATTTATGAATGATTCAATGACTCACTCAAGATGTACTTGTTTCATTACTGGATGAATCAGTATGATTCAAAGACAAATACATTTTAACAGCCCCTTTTCGCCGCCTACTGGTGTAACAATGTAATCGATAAATCTTCATTTGACGTGTCAAATTACTTTCAAAGGGTGATTTACTCTATTTTAATCGCTACCGTACACATCAGAGTTTATATCTGAACTATAAACTTTTATCCCAGTACTTCTGTGATTTGAATGTTTGTAACACAGAAATAACGAGACTGCGTGGTTGAAAAGATTGTGAAGCTGTTTCATTCATGACAGATGCTCTCTTCAATTCAGCGGCAGCGCGAACGCAGATTTAAATGTTCAAATCACACTGAATGATCGTACGCTGCACGGACGAACCAAGTGATCACAACATTGATCGCACAGGTAAAAGGTTGAGGAATGAAACAGACGAATCATTGTAATTTAGGAACAGAATCACGTTGGTGTTTGAATCGTGTTCGCGATCTTTAACGATCTATTAAATTAATGTCATGTTGGTGGTGACACCTCTCTTGCAACATGTTTAGCTATCACAGATATTATTAGCTTTTTTGGCTTCTGATTGCAAATGTAGCCAAACTTTGGAGCGCTTAGATTAGCGAGCAAGGTCCTGGCAGATCGCTAGGTCACACTGGTCCTCACAGATGAAGAAGAAAAAAAGCGCATAGGAATCGATAGGCGGAATCGAAATTTTAATTTGACAACAAGTATCCGATTACTGACCTTAAGTATCCGATTCTGGAATCGGAATCGATTTTTGATTCCCAACCCTAAATATGAGTGTCAAAAAAGTACATACAGGCAAAACAAAATGAATATCCGTGGCTCATGATGAAATATTGAGGTCTTATGAAGTGAAATGGTTGGTGTATGCAAGAAACTGAACATTATTTACAACATTACGACCTGTAATCCATAGCCTCAGATGAACAGTCTTATGTGTCTTTATGAGAGTCTGGAAGCGAGAGTTTTCTGTTGCATAATGGTGCATGGGAGTAAACTCAAACATGAGGTGACACTGTGTTTGTTTGTTTACAACAGAGAGGATACCTGTGTTGTATTGTCCCTCTAAATGGTACTTACTTGTTCTTATCCTAGATGCCTCAACCTACATAAAAAAGTAAGATCTCGCAATCTCAACATGAAGCATGAATGCACCATTTGCCTGAGGCTATGGATTACCTGAGGGTGAGTAAATCAATAGCACATTTTCATTTTTGGGTGAACCGTCCCTTTAAAGGATTAAATTCTTGATAAGAAAACCCTTTGTAATTTAGCATGATATTTTATTATATTAACAATCCTGACAAAACTTTGTCCTATGATTCTGCAAAAAACATACAGAAACAGGTCACAGGTAAGATTAGTTCAGATATATGTGGACAGTGGTGTAACACCACTAAATAAACCCTTTACGATCTCTGAAATTAGTCTTAGATGGCAAAACCGCACCATGTGCACTAGGCTTAACACACTAAACTACTGGCAATATTAGTTTGTTCACGCACAGATGTCCTAGTTTGCTAGTAATTAGATGGTAAAGATGGTTGCATGTGGGGGTGAGATTTGACTTTAATTAATGCAAAGCTGAATTTTCGACTGGAATCAAACAGTGTTTATAAGTCTGCACATGTGGAATCCCTAGTGAGAGGGATCAGTACAGACTAACTGCTTAAGTGGCTCTTCAGGGGTTTAAGAAGACACAGATTCTCCCCTTACAAAATCTCATTGTGTCTTCTGTGAGGGTCTTGTGAGACATGTGGAGCACTACTGATATGGAAACATTAAAATCTTGAGAGGTCAAATGATCTGATGAGATCAGTCCCACACAGAGCATTAACACTGGATGTGTTCCTCTCTCTGATGCTCATCCATTTCCTCTTTCATAATTAAACCATTGAGATTGTGCCAGAAGATGAAGCACAGGAGTGGGTCTGTTGTTTGGAGAGGATTTAGAGAACACAAAAGCTATACACAAATCATTTGGCGCACTGCATCTGTTTGGGAGAGAGATAGAGAGATTGTTTTGGTGATGGAAATAGTTTATTAAAAAAATCCCCACATGGTGTTGAAATGTGAGTGTGTGCGAGATACGTTCCTACACTATGACTATACTAATCCATGTATGCAAATCCACATAGAAAATGCTCCTTTTGTGGATAATCCAAAACAGTTTCCATGAGATTATGACTAAGAGGAAATGCAAACAAGCCTTTTGCCTGTTATGGACATTAAATAATAGGAATTGTTGAGTTTTAAAGATTGTCCTTGAGTTAAGAAATTATGCTTAGAAGTCAGTTTTGGTTAACATAATACATGCTCTTGTACATGTGCTTAAAATCATATCTCCAGTAGCCAATGTATTTCAGTCCAAAGTAAATGACATTCATGGTTCTTGTGGACATCATATTTATAAGATTGATTTATAAGATTTTAGCCATTTTTAGCTTATTTATTTACTCATTCATTCATTCATTCAAGCAGTTAATTTAAATGACCCTGTGGTTTGACAAATTAATTTTTTAAAAAGTATAAATATTCCATATGTTCATCTTCATACTCACACACACTTTATATACAATAAATTACATAAGTTTAACTTTAAAATACATATTTGAAAAATTAATGTTCATTCAAAAATATTAACAATAATTTGCACATACCTTTTTAAAAAAAGAGTTCATTGCGAAAAGTTTGGTTAGTTTGCATTTTCACTCTGTGTGACTAATTTGCGTCGACAGGTCCTTCCCATATAATTCTTAAGAAAGGCTTTTCTTTGACAGGTACTGTTTCTGCCTCGCAAAAGGGCTTTAAACATTAAAAAGTAAACCCACCAAAGACTCAGATAGCCACAAAGTAAGCGTTTTCATTTCTTATTTTCTCAATTTCTGTCAGACATATTTTGGAGCAGGTGTGGAATCTGTGGATAATGCTGTTTAGATGCAATACTCGGATTCTCAGCAATGCACTGCAGCATGAATAAACTATACTGAGTAATGCTGCATATTACTATTTATTGTTATGCTCTTTGCTGCTTTTGTTTATTGTGTTGTGATTGTATTTATTGTTCCCTTCAGTTATCTGTCATGTGGTGATTATCTTTGTTTACTTAATATATTTTTGTTGGTGTTGTTGTCATCACAATTATTCTGCTTTGTTCATGTGCATCTGAATGTATTAAGAGCTAATCTACACCGAAAGCAAGTGGCACATTGTGAGGCAGCAAAGCTGTTCCCAGCTAACAAAAATATATTCTAAGGACATTTTGCTAAAATTCCCATTAAGTTAAGAAAATGTTCTTTCTGATTTTTTTTTTTAATTTATGCATAATCTTTAAATGTTCTGAAACAGGAAGTAATTAGTAATGAAAACAAAAAGTTCCTTGGATAATAAATAATGTTTTAAGAATGTTATTAATGTCAAAATAATTTTAACAAACATTCTATTGGCATTGCAGGAAGAACATTTGTTCATAACTTTGAGAGAATCTTGCCAGAACATTAGCCAAAGTTCTGAGAACGACCCTTGTTAGCTGGGTTGGACCTGCTTGAAACGCAATCAAATATGAATATATAAAAAAAAAAATAGTTAATCGGGTTGAACATTTGTGTGTTTTTAGTTATGATAGCAAAGTTTGGAAAAGTACACTTTCTCATTTTTTTCTAGACTTACACAAAATGACCTTACTGACTTGTAGTCTTGCTTAGACTTAAATTATTAATCTTTCTACCTCGGTTTGTTCTGACTACTGTGAGAATGTTGCTTCTCTTGTTATAATTTCCAAGCTAATTATGAGCAGGCTAGCATATTTACGTACATATTGTGGAGAGTGAGTTGGGATGAATTGTAATTCTGACAGCAGCAGTTGCTGCCATTCCCTCTAGAGATGTACTGTTCTCAGCTTTAACAGCAGATTAACAATGACCAGTCCAGTCTCAGCAGAGAGGCTCTGCTAAATCACAAACACCTCAGTGCCAGGGAAATGCCAGAATTGAGCAGGCACGAGTGGGTAGGCCAGATGGTTCAGGCACTGTCTTGTCTATTATTATGATAGAAACAAGGCCCCAATGAGACATTCTGCGGACATTTTGCAACTAGCAATTTTTTATTCTTCTAATCAGCCACTATCCCGTGGAAATTTAAGATGCATTGATAAAGCAATATGCTGTCCAATCGCCTATGTAATGGCTAATATGACTAGGTTACAGTGATTCTGGTAGTCCTGGCTTGTTTCTTGATGACTTTCCAGGCTGATTTATGCTTATTATTCTCCCATAGCCATATTGTTGACTACCAGCATAAAGTCCAGAGCAGATGGCAGTTTATTTGCCCAAGAATCAGCCAATCAGCCAACGGACTGCAGTTGAAGTGACCAACCACAGTTCATTTGATTTTTAGGAGCCATTTAGTAGCAGGTGAATATGAAATCTGTCGCACTGGTGCCACATTATTAAAACGTGGGAAAAAATCCTAAAAATTCTTGCAATGGGTGGAAATATGCATATGCTTATTTCACAAGAATGACTTTGAGCAGTAGAGAGTTGCTTTCTTGGTACAGCAAGCAAGAGCAGCCTAATGGATATATTAAAGTAGTTTTGCATTGACGTGTAACTTGCAGTTCATTTTGTGAGCCATATTTTGATTGAGTAGCAACTCCAACTGATTCGGTGAGTTGGAGTGAACATATGGGTGAAGTATTTGTCAAATCCAAACTGGGAATTGGTGCTTTTGAGTCTTTTTGAATGATTCATTTAAACAACTGGCTCGTAAGAGTCATTTGTTCTTGGATCGGACTACACAGATTGCGCAGTATGCTGACAAACACTGCAGCAAACATTGCTGTGATCTGCAGCACCGTATTGTACGTAACCATTGTGATATTCTGAAATCTATACCATATTCCATGCATCTTAACATTGCTATTGACACAAAGCAGGCTCATTTTCAGAGAATAGCATTAGCTTTATGTAGTAATGTTTAGGTTAGAGTACTGACTGATTCTGGTACTTCTGGTACCTCTTCTTTCGTGAATTTCCTGGCTGATTTATGCTCATTAGTCCCTCATATCCATGTTGTTGACAACCAGCATAAAGTCTAATCTAGATTGCAGTTTATTCTGCCCTAAAACCAGCCAATTATACAGGAAGAACCATCTGACTGACCTGTAAAGTGACCAATTGCAGTTCATTTTATTTGTAACAGCAGGTGAATATGAAATCTGTGACATCACCACATTATTGAATGGGGGGGGAGGGATAAAATAGCCTACCTCCGGATGAAAAATATGTCCACTTATCAATTTTTTCACAGGCACAACAAGTGTACAGATTTTTGCTTTCTTTGCACAGCAACTGGATATATTAAAGTAATTTTGAATTGATTTCAGTTATATGTTAATGATTTGTCAATTTTGAGAGTCTTTTTGAATGATCCATTACAATAACTGCCTCATAAGAGCAATTTGTTCTTGTATCGGACTACACAGGTTGTGCAGTATATATGCTGATAAACACTGCAGGCACTGTGATCTGCAGGACCATACATAACCATGTGCCTTTTCAGTTTGTTTTGACATATTGAAACCTACATACCATATTCCATGCATCTTAATATCGCTATTGAAACAAATCAGGCTTATCTCCAGAGAAAAGCATTTGCTTTACAAAGGAGTGGCCCCTGCTGGTTAGTGAAGGTGAAGCGCAACCACCTATATTAACATTAGTGTTAGCTTGGTGCTAAAATCACAGAGTCTCACTGTGAGGCAGTGGTCCCCGCTGGTTAGTGCGAGTGAAGAGCGGTAACACACGTGGTGGCGCTGAATGATTTACAGCCTGTCAGTCCCTGAGCAACTGGAGTAGCTGTGACTCTCATCCAACAGCATCTTTAATGAATGGGGAGAGTGTTAAAAATACACAGGTTGTCAATTATTGAACATCTTCTCTCTCTCTCTTATGTGTGCAGACCCTTTCACTTGCGTTTATTGGCCTGCTTCCTCCATCTTTCTGCCTTTTTCAGTTTTTGCCCTCTTTTTTAAACCCGTGTCCCTCATATTCCCAAACACCTCATATCTTTATTTCATATGTTTGTTACTAAAGAACTCTAGTGAACAGGACTGAGCTGTTTATTTTCAAATGTTTAAATAGTAGTTATTTTAAAAAGTCTTGCTGTTCATTTCCATACGACATACAAAAAAACCCACCATAAAAGTGGTCCATATGACCTTGAACTGACTATTTTTCAATTGCACATTTTATAACATAAAATACGCCTTTACATCAGCTGACATATTGTTACTATACACTTGAATTCTTTAATAAAAGGTCACACAGATCAAGGTATATTTAATGAAACCTGAGAGATTTCTTTCTCTCCACAGACCCAAACCTTTATGCTTCAAAACATTCATAAAGACATTTTAAAATAAATCCTTATGAATTGAGCAGTCAAATCCAAGTCTCTTGAATTTATATGATGAACAGATTTAATTTAGGCTTTTATTCACATATAGTAAATGGAAGCTGAAATGTGCTTGTTTCACATGCGAGTACCAATGAGCATTGTTCTCACTCATCAAGTAGAGTTGAGCTTCCATTTACCATTTAGGTAGGGCAAAGGTGACAAATGTGTGCCTCCGAAATTCCAAATGCCTCTAAACTAATTAATCCTGCCAGCAACTCTGCTGGTGCCCTCAAATCTCATTTGCATTTCTGCATATTTAAGCATTACGTTTAGCATCATTGACATCAAATCAAATTGTTTTCGTGCATCTTCACCCTTTTGTGCTCCATAGACCCAGCTATGTTCATAATGTTCAAGTTATGAAAATGTTATTTCTGAATGTTTTCTAAGAGCTTAATACGTCCAGTTTTTTAAATGTTTATAATATAATTTTTTTTTGTGCTAACATTTTGTGAACATCATTAAAGACCAGATAACTCTGCATAAACATTCTGGTTGCAGTTTATTTTACAGTACGTGCACTTCATGTGCTTACAGTGTACTTACAGTGTACCTACCAAAGAAAGTAATGGTAATATTAGGTAACTACATGGGGTAGGGTTTGGTTTAGGGGTATGTTCAAGGTTAGTAGTTATTACCTAGTTATTGTAATTACAGTTATTGTAACAGGACTGTAAAATAAAGTGCTACCAACATTTCTTGTTGTTGTTGTTGTTGGAACTGTCCCTTTAAGAAATGGTCAAAGGCTATCAGCAGTTTTTATTCAGATTTCATTTGAGTATTCATTGAAGTTATGAAGAGTTTCCCATTGCATGGTTCTCGTATTATTCAAGTACATCAAAAGCACTCCAAAAGTGTTTTGTTAACATGATGTACTGAAATAAACAAGGAACTGCATTAGTACAACAAAGCACTGCTGCTGAACTCAGCAACCTCCTCCAAAACCCTCTCACCTCTGGATTTTTTTATACATGCAAATCGCTGCTTCCGTATCACCTGGGTATTCAATAACTAGGGCACTAGCAGTACCCTTGTTGTTGCACTTTGACCATTTCGATCTTTCCAACACCTTTTTTCCCAACAATCTGCTGAAAGCCATGAAGAGATAAGCTGCCTTCAGATAAACAATACTGCATGTAATTTGTCATGCTTCCAACAACAGAAACCTTTCTTTCTTTTTCTTCTTTCTTTCTTTCTTTCTTTCTTTCTTTTAGGGGGTTTTTGTAGCAGATTTTAGCACAGTTTCATATCTGAAGATTTGCTGAATTTGGTTATGGCTGTTAAGTGTGACAAATGGCTGAAGGTGGGATTGAATATACTGTTTATTACTATTTATTGTGTGACTACCCAAGATAATCATAAAAAAACAATCTGCTATGTTGTAGTCATCATATAAGATTAATGATCGAAGAGTGGGACATATATTAATGATGTGCAAGATGGCACATGGATGTAGTATTGCTCAATATTGCAGTGTTGCAAATCCCAGTGCATTACCAGAAAATCGAGTGCTCCGTTAATGCCAAGTGCAAGCACATACTGCCCCCTACAGACTCACTGAGATTTACTCAGCAGAGACTGAATGCTGCAGGCAAAAATACCGATGTGAGTTATGATGCAAACTCCCATGTGCTCGATGACACAAATGAGAGCTGTGTTCTGACTGAATGTGTGCTTTGCTCTGTCACCACCAGAACTAGTACAGAGAGACAAAGTTAGACATACATAGCTTCCCAAAGAAGAAGGAGTCTCAGTGAGAAACTTGAGAGGAGACTGAGGTAAGCTTTCTCCTTCACTGCCATAAATTTCATTGAGTGAAATACTTTGAAAAACTTTCAAAGCTCGTTTCTCGTTTTCCGAAATTGTCTGAGAAAGATCAAATGCAGGTGTTGGGGAGGTTGCAGGGGGAAAAAAACTCATATTTGAGCTGCATGCCCTCAGAAGACAATCACTGCATTGATCACTATACAGGAGTTGTCTGATTAGAGGATTCCTATGTCCATTAATTGCTAGTTAAATTTTTGTTAATTTCCTTGTGTAAATTTGTGTGGTTTACTGACACACAACAATAGGTTCAGTGTCATTCTATCTATCTATCTATCTATCTATCTATCTATCTATCTATCATTAATTCATTCATTCAGTTATCTATCTATCTATCTATCTATCATTAATTCATTCATTCAGTTATCTATATCTATCTATCTATCTATCTATCTATCATTAATTCATTCATTCAGTTATCTATATCTATCTATCTATCTATCTATCTATCATTAATTCATTCATTCAGTTATCTATCTATCATCTATCTATCTATCTATCTATCTATCACTAATTCATTCATTCAGCTGAATGTACAAGGTCACATCACCCAATCAAGGATTTCTATTCTTCCACCCACCAATATTTGATTAATACTTTTTAAAGACATTTTCAAAAGTTTTTTATTATTATTATTATTATTTTAATTTATTTTATTTTTTACTACTGGCACCCTTTTTCTATTACTTTATTCACCAGGGGCTACAATATATTTCAAAGTCTTTATCAAATTAAAGTCTTAATTTGATTAATAGTTTTCTTTTATTAGTAATTTTAATTTTATTAGTGTATATGTTAATGCTTTGATAATATTGTATGTAAAATATTTGAATTTTTGTTACATTAAAGATTACAAGTAGACAAATCTCAAGACAACAGGCATGCTGAAGACTGTGAAAGCAGATCACACTTATCTTCCGATGCTGTGAGAAAATGTAGTTATGCTGACTTGTAAACATTTGCAACTTTATGGCTATGTTCTTGCAAGTTGTTTTTTAATTTTTTATATGCACATATATGAATGTAATATACATTATTGTCTATTTGTAATATCATTTATATGTTATGCTTACAGATGTTTAAAAACTAATAAAAGACGTTACAAAAAAAAACTTCAGAAGTATCACAGAAATAGAGTTAACACCTATAATACACACGATTAGGTGTTTGTGATATAGAGGAACTTATGTAATGGGTGTTTGTTTTGGTGTGTATGTTTTTTTTACAACTAAAGATGTTAATGACACTTGGAAGGAAAGTGGAATCTGTTAATCAAACTTGTGACTTCTTCAGCAACTCTCTCACTATGTTAATGATAGATATGCTAAACACAGATTTTGTATGTGTGTTGTCTTGTAAATCTGCATGTGTGTGCAAGAGACAGAGAGAAACAGTCAATGATAAACACATAGGGCAGTCTATGAGTGAGTGCATTTTTGTGGATCTCTAAAATTATGGGTTTGGCCACTGTTGATAACTTGTAATTATAAGGAGACTTGTGGTACTTTAACCTCTAAAAAGAGTCTGAATGCATAATTCAACATTTATTAACTCTACCCTGCATTTTGGGATGGGGATTCATTATTTGATTACCGTGATTTCATGATCTGAGTACCATCCCACCCAGTAAATGTTTGGATTTTCTATTCTGTCTGACTTTACCGACCACCATAGGCTGCATTAGATGGAAGATGTTTTGTTCATGTTGCAGTCACAGCTGAAATGAAACTTATCAGAAGACGCAATGTAAAAATGATCATAATTTTAATGCTATGAGATTGTAAAAACCTGTTTGTTGATTAACGGTACTTCCCTACTATATATGGTGAAAAACTATAAGAAATCTAATGGGACATTTACTGTGAAAAACAGTAAATTCTCTGTGTGAAATTTCACATTTGATGGTTTTTCAATAAAACAACCATTTCTTTTTTTCGTACCACTTATGTACATTAGGATTTTATATTGCATATTATGTCGTTTATTGCATTTTTTTAAAAGTGTCAGGTTACCATTATTTGCGTGCGTGAAACTGTGGGAACATACTTCTATATACAGTAATATTTACCTCAGTGTGTGCAAGAGATACATGTGATATAGCTTCTTCATTGTTTCATTTTTTGTCAGTGTATTATAAAGGTACACAACAGATTTTAGGATAATCAGTCAGTTGGTATATTAACATGATATCAGTTAATTAAATATACTTTTTTGTACTGTAAATTTAATCCGTAAAACCTAAAATGTGGCTACCATATTTTTTACGGTAAAGTTCTGGCTACAACAGCTGATGTTTTTACTGTAAATTTCACAGATATTGGAAGGTATATGGTTTGTGAAGGAAAGGCTGAAAACCCCTCTTGTAAAAGGCTCCATAGAGAGAAGGAAAATAGAATAGAAAGGATGGGGCCGGAGAAACCTGGTCTGTTACCTCCTCCAGAAGTGTTGAGAGGGAAATTTCACGGCTAGTTATTCATGCTGCGATCTCTTCCCCTCCAAATCACAGTGAGAAATTGGCTGAGCCCTAAAGTGACTCTAGCTTGTAGTCTGTTTGAGGGTAGAGACCCATGACAGAGCAGAAAACTCAGCTGGAGTCTTTCAAAGGTCTTCGATATATAGCCTTTTAGACCAGTTTCCTGTGCCTGAAGCTATTGTCCAAACAGCTCTGTTACCAAAACCCAAATCGGTGAGGCTTTCCCATGGGCCAAAGAGAAAATTTTTCATACTCTGTTGCTACACCTGATCTCAAACTGGCTTTATTTCAGCAAAACAAGCATTTTTTTTTTTTAACTGCTATAAATTCTGTTTTATTGGAGCTCCCAAATGTGCATTTCTCTGCAGTTATTTGTCAAATTACATGTCAGCAAAACCTAAAGCTATAGCTCACCTCCTGAAGGCTTCAACCCACAGCTCAATCACTGGGTCAGTGTCATGAGAACCTTGTTAACCTCACAAAATGTGACATTATATCCTGGATTTAGCCTGAGGGTGATGGTGGCACTCTAGAGATTCGGTTACACGGAGGAAAGGCTCTCTTGAATCGATGCACACATTGATGCAAGACCCTCAAAAGATTGTATCTGGTGTGTAAGGGGACGAGAAGGGAGTCTGACATCCATAAAAACAGCAAAAAGTGGATGGAAGGCATGTGTTATGATACTGTCTTACATGGTAAGCTCACACCTCTGTGTCAACCACCTGCTCTTCACCGTCAATCATTCTTCTCCAGCTCATCATTTCTCATTAACACAACGGCACTCAGAGAGACACAAAGACCCTGAGCTACCGAGCTGCTCCTGCCTGCCAGCCCAAAAATCACTTACTGTCTGCAACACGGAGGTGCTGCGGTGGTCCCATTAGCAGCTGCATTCTCCGGTCCTGTGTGCACTCCCCCTCCCTCATATTTCCTCTGTCAGTCACTGTCAAATATCGGAACGCACAGTTCCCATCGGAGGTTTTCGGTAAGAGAGCCTGACGCCGTCTCGTGCACACCAATTTTCTTTGTAATACCTCATGGGGGCGGCGTTATCTTCTCAACACTCATGTGTCTCTGCAGAGAATTTTACTAACAGTACAAACAGCCACAATATGCTGCAGTACACTGCCATACCATAAACAGAAAAAATTGGGACATATAAAGAAGCAAGGTACATATGTGAAGTTACCAAGCACAGGCTACCTCAAATCTCTGCAAATCACATTGTTCAACAAAATTCATTGCAGTCACCAAATTAAATTTGGCTCAGTCTCTAACTATTTCCCCGGGCACAGCTAGAAGCAGCATGTGCTGGCTCATAAACAAGTCACGTTTTGATCTTAATTTTTGTTTTTAGTTGTGATTTAGAAGCAGCTTCCAAACCAAAAGTCTGTTATTTTAGTTCCTTGATTATTCTGGCTAAAAATAACAGCTGGCTTCAGAGTAGACATTCATGCCAATGATTAAATGCATTTCCTCACTAACATTGGCATTTTTATGTGTGTGTTTAATTGCTTTTGGCTCATCTGAACTCATTTAGCTATGAAGTTCATCAATCACACACCCTACAAATCCTGGAAGTATATGATATGAAATCTGCCATGTTTGCTCATGGGCACTCAGTTATACGGCAAAGTTGTTTTTTGAGCCAATCACATGAGCCCTAAATGTCATGTGACTAATCACTCTGGAGCAGCAAGGAAATGACATCATGACCTATCCTGAGCTTTGAAACTCAGCAGACAGGAAAAAATATATTTTAACACCTAACCCTAACATTTTATATTAAAAACAAAATAATAAACATTTTAAAATATACAAATATTAACAAAATATTTTAATAAAAGGGAAAAGTCTATGAGGAGTTCGTCTGACTTACAGAAGCATTATGATCTTCTGTTTATAAGCTTATACTTGTTTCCAATGATATGCCGCCAGCCATTCTGTTCTAGTTGGCACTGTATCATGGCTTAGCTATATTACTTTGAAAGTCAGACCAATCGCTATCTATAGCCAACCACCTGACTGATGACTGGCACCATGGGAGGAAATGAAACACTAAGCTCATTAGACTATATATTAAGCCATCTTTCCCTCGCTCTTCCTCCTCGCCATCCCCAATTGCTTTGTGTCTCATACCACGTTGATGCTTGCTAAGGATGATAAATTCTCTATTCCACTTGAGAGATGGAGGTAATGGGGCAGGCCGAACATGGAGACAAAAAGCCTTTCAACAAGGACAAGAGAAAGACACCGAACACGGATACAAACATCTCATTAAACAATCCCATCACCAAAGCCGCCCGTCCTGCTCCTTTAGTCTTACCACTTACGATTAAGCGTGTCTACTGCAAGTCTTTCAGAAGATTATAATCTGATACGACTGATATATGCATAATATTTAAGCCACCATTTTAGAGGGAAAATAACGTTGGCATCCATTTACTTTTTAGCAGGTTAAAGTGTCAGTGTCTGTCTGAGATATCTGGAATCAATTATGTTTTTTATGCCTAGTCCACCACAGGCAAGTTGTCTTTGCTGTTCCTCCAGTCACTCTGTTCAGCTCATTCACCCGTTTGCATTTAAAATCTGCCCAAACGTAGCTGTCTTGTTTATTTTACTTCCTGGCAGTGTCACACTATGATTTATTGCATGCTCTGACCAGTTCTTACACAGGCCACCCTTTAATGATTGTCATTAGCAGAGTTTGATCCTCAGTGGGCTGTTTCTGTTTAACTGATTTGAACTGATTGATTTAATAGGCCTTTAAAAGGATGTATTGAAATGAATGACACAGTAGCGACTCCACATTGTGCATGCATGTGTGTGTGTTTGTACTCCAGCGTTTCGTTATTACAGTGGTCTGCTGAGGTTTTAAATAAGAGGGCTTTGCCATGTTCAGAGCTATTTTGGTTTAAATGGTGGCTCACTCATGGCAGACGCTGTGTCTGGAGAGAAAAGGGCCTGGAGACACACTGCCTTGGCTCCTCCCTCCAGTCTGATAACCAATCTGGCAATAACCTATCCTTTCTGACACACCCTGTGATTTAAAACCATTGTAGGAGCAACATAAGCTTGCACACACACATCTTGGGTTTATGTGTTTTATGAGGACTCATCATAGACATAATGATTTTTATACTTTACAAACTGTATATTCTATCCCCTAACCATAACCTTACCCCTAAACACAACCCTCACTGAACACTTTCTGCATTTTACAGAAAAAAAAGTGATTTATAAAACTGCTTTCCTCAAGAGGACTGAAATATTGTCCCTGCAATGCCAAAAGAAACACACACACACACACACACACACACACACATATTCAATAGATTTATATTGTTTCTATAAAAAGCTAGCTATAAATATTATAACCTGACTTTAACCCACAGCCTAACCCTAACTGAAAACATTCTGTATTTTTACAAATGTGACAAATGTGTACCTAGATTTTAGCTATATCAAACAATACCTCCCAAAACCTGCTTTTGGAAACATTCTATTTTGTAAAAACAGTATTTATAAAAAACAAAACACATATGTACATGTCTGCAGCTACTCATATCCAGCATCCAAAACTAAAGCTCACCAAGTGGCAATTAGATTAGTCTATAAATTGGATACGACATTTAATACAATTTAACTTACATTTTAATATATGTGACCCTGGACCACAAAACCAGTCTTAAGTCGCTGGGGTATATTTGTAGCAATAGCCAAAAATACATGGGTCTAAATTATTGATTTTCCTTTTATGCCAAAAATCATTAGGATATTAAGTAAAGATCATGCTCCATGAAGATATTTTGTAAATTTCCTACCGTAAATATATCAAAACTTAATTTTTGATTAGTAATATGCATTAATAAGAACTTCATTTGGACAACTTTAAAGGCGATTTTTGCACCCTCAGATTCCAGATTTTCAAATAGTTGTATCTCAGCCAAATATTGTCCTGTCCTAACAAATCATATCTCAATGGAAAGCTCATTTATTCAGCTTTCAGATGATGTATTAATCTCAATTTTGAAAAATTGACACTTATGACTGGTTTTGTGGTCCAGAGTCACATATATACCCAGATGATCAATAAAATGTGTAGGTATTAGAACATGCAGTAATACATGATTTAAATCTGACCCCCATTTTTGTTTTTATATGGGTTAAAGGTGTCATAGGTGATTGTCTTCAGAAACATTTTTTGTTATTCTGGTTGAAAGTCTCTTCACATCCTAATAGCAATCATTAAGTTAAGTGGTCTAAATGTATTTATCTGTATTTATATATTCTGTGGAAGGTGTAGGACCAAGAAATGTTCGTCCAATCAAAACGCTCGGTCCGAGCGTTTTAATTGTCTTTTCTACCTGTCTGTCAACGTATGTATTTGGCGTACCTCATGCGCGACTCCTGTTCGCCGCAGACACGATACGTCATCCAGCGCTGTTTCACGCATGCTGTGCAGACACAGCGTAGAATGGCAGACAAACATCAACAACCCGATCTTCCTTCTGGTATTGTAGTACTTTTACTAACTATAAAGTTTTCTGACCGGTGAATGACACATGATGTAGCCCAGCGGTTCCCAATTCCAGTCCTCGCGCTCCCTGCTCTGCATATTATTTTGCTTAGTCTTGTTTAGTTAACACACCTGAATCAGATAACCAGCTCATTAGAAGAGAGCTACGTGCATGAACTCTGTTCCGATTGACATGCTCACTACACAGTGTTCATTGCACCCTACTCCCTGAGCAGGGGAAATCCGTTGAAGTTTATTTCACTTTGGAACATTCACTCATGGATTTGCGCTGCGCAGCGTCTTGACACACAGAGGAAACTTACTAGAGAGTGTGACATAATATACCTCTGTAAATAAACACACTTTAATGCCCTTTGTATGGAACATATACGCTCGCTTTGAACTGGAATCATGGTGGAATATCTGGTGATGTCCACTTCGTAGGGCACTTATGACTTACGGTCGAACAGAACAAACGTCGGATGTGATAAGATATATATATGAAATGTGCAGAGCGGGGTATGCGAGGACTGTAATTGGAAACCGTTAATGTAGCCTATTGTAGTAATTTAATGTTGTCTCTGGTATTCTGCTCTTTGAGCGTATGTGTGTTCAGGGGGCGTGGCTTTGGACGGCGGGACGTTCGCTTTCAGTGCTATCAGGCTAAAGTTAGCATTTTCCGAGATCTCCCACTACACCTTTAATGGTGTAAGCATGTAAAATGTTTAAAATTTTGTGTAAAATGTCTCAAAATTTGGCAGTCCAATCAAATACTGAGTCAAGAAAAGAAAAACAGCTTTATCAATCACACTGGAAATGGAAGGTCAAGTCAAGTGCACTCAACTGAGGCAGCAAGCGAATATGCATACCTTCCTTCTACTATACTTAAGTGTGTGAAAAGAGTAGTATGTTCGAATTCACAGTATTTATAAAACGTCTAGGCAAAACATACCTTGATCACCTCCTGCTTCCATCGAGATTCTGAAGTGCGCATCCAGTGGACACTTGTCCCATGAGGCCTCCAGCAGAAAAGCTGTGAATGGCAGTGAAGCGATGCAGCTGTTGCCATTTAGTCACATTACAATAACCACATTACAAATACATCCAGATTACCTTCATACCACACACATTCATACTGCATGGCATATAGTATGAAAATATATCATATTTAGCAAATATAAAATGTTATATACAATTTTAATGGTTGTGATTGCAAAGTAATTATTTATTTAAAAGAAGTAGGCCTACCTCCTCACAAAGTACGCCTATGCGATTCAGACACAGCCACAATAAGCTCTGGAAAAATCACAATCAACAATAATAAAATAATGTCTCTTTTCAAGCTACCACCACACATTTCTCTCTAAGTCTTTACTCTGGTTAACGTTTAGATTCCTCCTGGCTTGCTATGGTGTTTTTGATGTTTTTTCCATTATAAGCACAATAGTAAGCAGTGCGTTTTTCAACCGATGGGTGTCGCGCTTCTCTCCAGCCCCACGTCTTCAGCGAGCTCCTCTGGGCCACCGTACACATACACAATGTTGCAGGAAAAAACGCTTTCCAGTTGCGAATGAGAACGTATGATATCCCACAAAAACGTTTTTATTTAACTGCTTTAACCGTGTGTGATCATGGCAGAGTACTCACACGTAAAGTCCACCAAACTGGTCCTAAAAGGATTAAACGATAAAAAGTAAGGCTTTCTTTCTGTATTGCGTTCCACCAAAGTTTTTGAAAATGTACGTTAGGTAACGTTTGTCATTAATGTTTACAGTTACTGTTCTAATTATTGTAAGCAGCTGCGTATACCAAGAGGTTTGTTAATATCATAATTATTTACGCTAATATAAATGGCCTGCGACTTCCATTTTGTGCAGAAAGAAAAAGAACAAGGACAAGAAGAGAAAACGAGATGGTGATGAAGACAAGCTGGATATCGTTGGTATATATTGTCACTTTGCCCACTGAGTTATAAAATATATCATTCATAGATAAATAAAGTTATTGACTAGCGCAGTATTTGTTTTTGTAAATGCTGTATGATCTGCATAATAGCTGTATTGTTGTTGCTACGGCCTATTATTCATGACATGAAGCGTGTGTATTTCTGAATGTGTCTCATCAGGAGGATGGTGGTCAGTGAAGAGTTTTGGTGAGATCACAGGAACAGTGGCTATTGAGATGCACAAAAACTCCTATATTCATGCACTGGACACTGGACTCTTCACTGTAGGAGCTCCACATAAAGGTGCTGATCTTATTTGCTTCATTAAACTTCTGAAAGTTGTGGCTGCAAGGCAGCTCAGTTTGTGTTGTTAAAACAAATTTCACAAATTAACATTCAAAATAAGTTAAAAACATGTATACATGATATTTCTAACTCTTAAGAGGGCTCACTTCAGTATTTTAAACTACTAAAACACTCTTTCCTTAAAAGGTTATAGGCTAGTTGAGCACGTTAGTAGTGAGTTTAAGTTACAAAGAATGTCCACAGTCAAAAAAATCTATATCTGGAGTACTTTTATGGCATCAGAAACACCTTTTTTTTTTTCTTTTCGTGACGTATTGTCGTATGGTGACCCATACTCGAAATTGGCGCTCTGCATTTAACCCATCCAAGTGCACACACACAGCAGTGAATAGTGAACAAATGCACACACACCCGGAGCAGTGGGCAGCCATTGCTCCAGCGCCCGGGGAGCAATTAGGGGTTCGGTGCCTTGCTCAAGGGCACCTCAGTCATGGTATCGAAGGTGGGCAAGAGTGCTGTTCATTCACAATCCCCACCTTCAATTCCTGCCGGTGCGAACCGAACCGGCGACCTTCAGGTTACAAGCCCGACTCTCTAACCATTAGGCCACGACTTCCATGATTTGTAGGTCACGATTTGTTAAACATATATTTGTATTCTTTCCTCTACAAAGTAACAGTACTGTATTTGAATGTATTAACTGTTTTAATGTAATATTAGCCAATCATAACTGGCTGTTTACTGGTGAGCCTTAAAGGGGACGCAGCATTAAAATTGAGCATTTCAGACAGAGGGTCAAAATGAGGAAAGATAGTTGTTGAGAATATATCATTATGAAAAATAGCTATAGCTAGCATTATAAGCGGACCTCAAGGAACATATTTAAGTAATAAAGAAATTATGTAAAAATTGTTACTTAAGCAGAAGCAAAGAGGTACAAAAATGATTGCCTGTGTAGGATGACCTTAGAATATTGAATTTCACAGTGGTGAGCCTTGAAGTTACAAAGGTTGTGGCCCATGATCAAGTGCATTTATATAGTGGTGAGATTTAAAATGCTTTGATAATGTTGGTTTAAATGAACTAGAATCTTTATTGGAAATATAATGTTTTATTTTTAAGGCCATGTTTTAAAATGCACTTTACAAGCTCCCTTTGCAGTATTTTCAGGCAACAGGCAAATCTTTCTCTGCAATTATACTGCATTGTATTTTTTTTTCAGCCATGCCATGCAGCTTTTATATTGCCTTTTAAATTGAAAAGGTCCCTCTAATAGTGCGGAACAAATAAGTCTCAAAAGTAGAGATGGCTTGGTGCTGGTGTTTTTCTTTTGCTCTCAGTGTGAGATTTAAAAACCTGAATGATGTTATGGATCGTCAGTCGCTATTACCGCAGTCATTCATGCAAAGCACAGAGCAATTTCATAGTCCAGTCACCAGAAGGAGTTGTTTACGATTGTTTTTCTTTCCAGCCTTATTTTCTGCTTTTCACTGACCGCTGGTTGTAAGGATCGGCCTCTGCTGCATCATTCTGGATGCAC
Organism: Tor tambroides; assembly: GCA_021397915.2. Taxonomy (NCBI): domain Eukaryota; kingdom Metazoa; phylum Chordata; class Actinopteri; order Cypriniformes; family Cyprinidae; genus Tor; species Tor tambroides. Next base: position 48,884 of record JAFVLL020042482.1, on the reverse strand, counting down.
CATGAAATTTGTGCACGCTCTCTAAAATCAATTTAATTTAGTGGTTGAGACCTGAAATTACTAAATGAATGACTGAAACCACTGCTGACACCTACTTCATGACCAATGCATCTGTATGATTACCATGCCTCTCCAGAGAAAAAAAACATGGACACACACACTGCTCTGTATCTTTTTGAGCATATCACTTGAATGCTCTTGCAGAATTCAATATCTTAAAATATTCACGAGTTCGTCGTGTCTACAGCAGATAGAATAGCATATCAGCGTTCAGGTTTGCTCTTCCTTTTGTTCAGTCATTCATGGTTGAAGAACAAACTGCTGTTAAAATACTGCAAGGCTCAGCAGTATAATGAGTTATTGCCAAGTAGTTTAATAACAAGACTTTTCTTTGTTCTCTGTATTTGATATTCTTATAGCAGAATTTTCCAACGTTGTTTCATGTTCTTATAAATGTTCAGCCATGAAAATGTTGATGATATGGAAATTATTCATTTATAAATGTGTGGCAGCTCTGACTTCTTTTGTGGAATAGATTAGAAATGGCAGTCACAGATTCATCTACTGTACTAATGCAATTATATGCAGTAAATATAAACTACCTTGAAACATTTGACGTCAATTAAGATGTATTTATTCTAAGAATTACATACTCTAATAATTTAATACTCTTATTCAGCAAGGATGCATTTAGGTTGATCCAAAAAGACATTTAAAGACATTTACAGAAAAGATATTTATAGTGCTACAAAGGATTTCTATTTTAAATAAATGAGGTATTTTTAATTCAATAATTACTCTTTTAACTGAAATGATCAAATAACTATAGCCTTGTCGAGCATAGGAGATGACTAAAAAAAACATTTTTTTTTTTAATTCTTTATGGTAGTATATACAAGTTTAAAAAAGTGTAAAAGAGATCTGCACACTGTTAATTCCCTTTATTCAAAAAGTTTAAAAGGACAACGTTTCGGTCCAAAAACCTTCGTCAGGCAAACACATACAAGCAAAAGCAACAACTCAATAAGTACTAAGATTCAAGCAGAGTTCCAATTGATTGCACCTGTTGGTAATCAATGTAAATCATGTGAGCAGCTATATCACAATTAGAACAAAAATACAATATCAGGAGATACCCAAAACATCACAAAACACTCAAACAATCCCCCATCCTCTTTGCAATTCACAACCGCTTATCCCAAAAACAGAAAATAGACAACCACACAACACACACACTAGGGTACAAATGAAGATATATCAACAACATTCACCCTTAAACACACAAGATATCAAATTAGAAACATGAGTTAAAATCAAGTTCTAAATTCAAACCCTTAGGAGAAAGAGTATTTAGTGTGTAAATATAATAAGCTTCTCTTTTTAGTAAAATCTTATTAACATCACCACCTCTCTTGGGTACTTTAATATGTTCAACTCCAATATACCTCAGTGTGGAAAGGTTGTGTCTTTTTAAATTAAAGTGTACTGCTACAGGGTTTTTTTGATCATTAGTGCGGATACTACTTCGATGTTCTGCAATCCTTGTTTTTAAAGCACGTTGTGTCTTTCCTATATACGCTAGCCCACATGGACATTTTATCATATAAATAACATTTTTAGTAGTACATGTAATGACACCCTTAATTTTGAACTCCCTTCCTGAATGAGGATGAGAAAAGACATTAGTTTTTGTAGTAAAATTGCATTGAGCACAACGACCACAGTTATAGTTACCCGAAGGGATAGATAAAAAGTGAGAGGGTTGTTCTACAGATGAACTAACATCAGCTCTTACAAGGAGGTCACGAATATTAGAAGAGCGTTTATACACAAACCTTGGTGTTTTCTCAAAAATATCATGGAGTGAAAATATCACTATATACAAGTTTAAAAATACATATGTTTTATGTTTGCAGAGGATGAAGGCCCAGATCCTCCAGAACAGTTTACTGCCATCAGACTCTCAGACTCCAGGTAAAGATCATAACCATATGCATAACTTGGTTTCTTAACAGTGATTTGCTCATCAGTGTTCAAGACCGATAGCAAAGTCTAGGAAAATGTAGTTAAATGTCTGCATTTGAAATGTTAAAATTGAATTGTAATGTTTCATAACTAATTAAGGTAATTTGATCACGTGACAAATTTTTCTTATCTCTTTTGTTTTTTGTGTAGAATAGCGCTAAAGTCAGGCTATGGTAAGTATTTAGGTATAAACTCAGACGGTGTTGTGGTTGGTCGATCAGATGCCATCGGCTCCAGAGAGCAGTGGGAACCAGTGTTTCAGGATGTGAGTGAATCTGTCAATCAAATCAGTTCAGCAGTCACAATGAAAATACTTCATTTTGTATAGGAAATGTGAATAACTCTGGGACATTTGGCCGAAAGTTTTGAATTCAGTTTCTACCATTTCTTCTACTTTTGTTGTGTTTTGTTTTCTGTAGTGTAAAATGGCCTTGCTTGCTGCAAACAGTTGTTTCATCTCGTACAGTGAGAGCGGAGACATAGTGGCCAAAAACAAGACAGCTGGAGAGGAGGAGATGATCAAGGTGAAACTCTCTAATCTCACAGTCCACACCAAGATGAATTGCTTAAGGGGGAAGATTTTTGTTGTTGTTGTCTGAAGGACAGAAGGATTCACAGCTATTTTAGACATCATTATATGTAACCCTAAAGCTCAGATTTGGCCACTGCAGTGCGTGAATTGTATTTTATCTGAACACAAGACTATTGCTGTCAAATTACAATTACAAATTAGAACTTTTTCCTGGAATGATGACTATAAACATTATTTTTCATGCTTATCTGTCCTCTACAGATCCGTTCATGCACAGAAAGAGAGGTGAAGAGAAAAGACGATATAGCAGATGAAGACAGGGGGGATGTCAAGGGCTGTGAGGTCAACTATGTGTGAGTGCTTGCATTTATTACCTTCAGTAAGATACCGAAGCTGTGCCGTTTATTGAGCATTCAGCGAAGTAAATGTTTATCTCAATGTTTGCAATTTACATACAGGAAGAAGTTCCAGAGTTTCCAGGATCGGAAGCTGAGGGTGAATGAGGAAGACAGCAGTTTGCTGAAAAAAGCAAGAACAGATGGAAAATTCCATGAGGCACTGCTGGACAGGTAAGACACCTGACTTTAGAGATGGTCCTCACTGCAGAACACAAGATCCAGGGGGTGGAGTTGGATCTAGATCGAACTCCTCCCACCTTATATAGACCTAAACCTACCCATCTCCACCCCTAAACCTACCAATCTCCACCCCCTGGATGTGGATCCAACCCCGCCCCCTGGATCTTTGTTCTGCAGTGAGGGGCTACTGTGACTTCAGGAGGAAAAACCTCATACTGTGCTCATACTGAATAATGCATGACTGTAGCCTGCTTATTTAGCTAGTCATCCTTAGATGGATGAAAAGGTGTCAGATTATGTAGATATACCCTATTGGATGATTTATCATACAAGGTGGTGTTTTAAACATTGTGAATATGCAAATATTTCTACATTTACAGTGAAGGTGACACCAAATTTACCAGATTTTCTGTGATGCTGCTTTGCAACGATGCGTATCATGAAAAGCCCTATACAAATAAATGTGAATTTAATTTAATTATCATGTTTCTAAGAAATCATTATTTTTTTTTATTTTTTTAGGAGAGCCAAGATGAAGGCTGACAGATACTGCAAGTGAATCCAGAAGTTTTTTTTTTTCTTCCATTAAATTTTACATTGGCATGGAATCACTGCCATTTTTTTTATAATAAACCTAGTCACCTTTCACAAGAAAATGTTTTGTTGTTGTTGTTTTTAGATTGCCTATCAATTATATTGTTATTAGTTAAGTAATTCGTTAAATTACAGTAACTTGTTTAATATTGGATTGTAAATTTGATGAATTCCCCATATTAAATGGATTATTAAATCTCAATTGTTTAATCAATTTCATTATTGTAAGCCAATTTTCATGATGCATACAAAGAACATAATGAATAATCTGTGGAAAATGTGGTTGTCCTTAATGTTTTTTGTTTCTGACTGAAATCATGTAGTGTTGATTTGGTGTGATTTTTGTAGGATTTGATATGTAAATTAATATTTTGTTAATGTTAAGCCATTTTGAAAGACATAATGGATAATTAATAATGAACATTCATCCTTTGTAGTTAATAACCCTGCTCTTTGTTAGCTTGAATATTGTTTTTGAAATGATTATTGTAGTCTTAAGGTAACATCTTGGATAAACAGACTTTTTGTAACTAATTTTTAAAATGTATAAGTACTCCAAGATTACATTTAAAGAAGTGTGCATATTTGGGCGCTTTGTGTAATTTATGTACTTAATAGCTCTTGGATATTGACAGTATTAAAACTGCTCAGTCATTAGAGAGCTCTTTAACCCTCCTCGCTCTCAGCTCTACTGAGCTATGCTTGTTGTTGCACTTCCCTCTACAGCCGATAGATGGCGTTCGCCTATTTGTTTAACTGGATTTTACCGATCCTGTTTGTATCGATTGAGATAAAAAGGCATTGTTGTTCTGCGGTTATTATTTCTCCTTACAAGGCTTTTTAAAAAATAAATGATGTAGGACCGATTTATGCTACAGTTTAGTAAACTAAAACAGGAACAAACCCAAAGACTGAAAGTGTGAAGTCATCTTTTATTTTGTAACTCATTGTTTAGGTAAGTAACTCCCCCAGTGTCTCGTGGGTTTCGAACCGTCACGAGTATCATCGGCACTTCCGCATTCACAGACTCTTCCGAGGAGCTCTGCGCACTGAGCTCGTCTCATCTCATCATGATCACCAAATTAAACTTAGGCTGTTTTAGTCTCTTTTTTATGATTATGTGTTCGTCTTCGCAATACGTTCCACCGGTAAGTGACAAACTAAAGTTGTCATTTATATTTATGAAAATAAATGTTTGTTTACGGAAATCCTCATATCGACTCGTATCAGATATGTAAGTTACAATAATAGCAGGACTGCAGTAGTTTGTGTTTATACGCCATTGCTTTGTTTTGTAACCTTAATTAGCAGTGCTGTTAGCACAGAGAAAATTTGCGAAGTAAACACCACAACTCCAGTTTACTGTAAATATGTGATAAATGACTAATGTTCATATTTCAGTACACAGAAGAGTGCAGAAGTGGCATGTATCCTCCAAACGGCCCAACGTGAGTATGACAACTGAAATTATGGATTATACAACCTGTAATAACTGCTGTCAGAGACCAAAATTAAAATCAGTGCAAGCATACAATTACATGTACAACAGGTGTATATGAAAAGACAAAACAGTAACACAGGTGCTTAAAAAGAATTTAAGACATTTCCAAAAGTTTTTATTTTGACAGCTTATTGCCTTTGATGTTAATAAGAAAAAAATGTATAATTTAGTTTTAAAGAAGTGAAACAAAGTCACGTGTTTTGCAAACAACGGGGTGGATAGTCTATGTATTCTTGTTATGCAAATACAAAATGTGAAACTTCAATAACATATATATTATAACTTAAAACTTGATTTTCTCTTAATATGAACAATTTAAAATGTAATGTTTGTAATTCTCATTGAAGAGAGAATAAGAAAGTCCATATAATCTCTGTATTTTTTTTTTTTTTTTTTAGATTTAAAGGCGATGTCTCCTGGTATACTGTTAATCTGGATTTACCACCAAGCAAAAGATGGACAGATATCATTACAGCCAAAAAGAATGATGTGAGTTTCAATGCTCTATCTATGAATGCACTTACAGCAAAACATACAGTTTTTGCCACGACAGACAGTTGTCTTATTATATTTTAGATCTCATCTCTTTTAATTGATGTATTGGTGAACTTTGTTGTGAACTGTGAACCAAAATGTAACTGAAAACCCTGAAGTCTACAAACCTAAAATCAGATAATCCGAGTACTGCTGATGTGTTCTCATTGCTCAAGAGCTCATGTGCTTTGCCTTTAGATGGTGAGCATGATTCAGGCTATCAGAGATCTAGCAGATGCCTTTGTTCCAAGTGGAAAGCTTATTGATCTGGTAGACAAGGATTTGGTGAGTTATTAAGGAATCTGATTGACTTAAGTAAACAATAATCTTAAACCTCATATCTGGCAGACATACACAGTAGCTGTCACAGATCATCTACATTAATAATTTGAGAAGTAATAACATTGTTTGCTAAAAAAGGACTATAATGTGTTTGCCCCCAGCCCTTGATGGTGGACACCCTGCCTTACCCGTTCAATGAGGAGATCAGAGGAATAGCATCAGTGTCTGGTGTTCCTTTGGGTATGAAATGCATCAAAACCATACTATTATATTTAACACTGTTAATATAAAATCTGTATTTAAATCACACAATCACCTGTTCTCAGGTGAGGTGGTGCTCTTCAACATATTTTATGAGGTGTTCACCGTATGCACTTCTCTGGTAGCAGAGGATGTCAATGGTGAGTATATCGTCAGAGCTAACATTATTTTCATTTTATAATTTGTATCTATGTTATAAAATATTAAATACACATTATATGACATGCAGTACCAGTCAAAACTTTGGGGTCAGTAAGATTTTTTTTTTTTTAAGAAATTAGTACTTTAGTAAGGATGCATTAAATTGATCAATAGTGACAGGAAAAACTTTTAACTTTAATGCTACAAAAAGATTTCAGTTTCAAATAAATGTTGTTCTTTTGAACTTTCTATTAATCAAAGAATCTTGAAAAAATGAATCACTGTTTTGAGAAGAAAAAAGAAAAGAAAAGAAATGCTTCTTGAACGCCAAATCAGCATATTAGAATTCTTTCTGAAGGATCATGTGACACTAAAGACTGCTGAAAATTCAGCTCCGCTATCACAGGAATAAATTATATTTTAAAATATATTGAAATAAAAACAATTTTGATTTTTAATTAATAATAATAATAATAATACTGTAATTTTGATCAAATAAATTCAGTCTTGGTGAGCACAAGAGGCTTTAAAAATTTAACAGTTTCAATGGTAGTCCAAAAAAAAAAAGTTTGTTTTTATTATAGGCAATCTCATCCATGCAAGGAACCTGGACTTTGGACTTTTCATGGGGTGAGTTTAGTGCATTGTTGTTAGCCTACTTCCTCAATTATTGAGAACTATTTGATTGAATGTTAGAAGTCAAAACATGAAGATGTCTTTTTGTCCTGTGGTCTCTTCTGCTTACAGTTGGGATTTGAAGAACAGGTCATGGATCATCACAGAGAAGCTGAAGCCACTGGTTGTCAACATTGACTTCAGACGCAACAACCAGACCGTCTTTAAATCCACCAATTTTGCAGGATACGTGGGCATGCTGACCGGTATGCATCCGGTGAGGACAGAGCTCACATCAGTATGAGCGACCTGAGTTCATTAGATTTGAATCCAGAATGAATTCTAAAACATTGTGGCAAGATTCAGAATGCCCTTTTGTCTCTGACATTGTTTTTAGTTTGACTTGTGCAATTTAACAGGAAAGAGAATTGTGAAAGCATGGATTGTTGGTCAGTAATCACGTTGCTTCTGTTTCTCAATGTGTCTCTGTCTTTTGTTTTCTTTGTAGCACTCCTTCACCCTCACTATGAATGAACGATTCAGTCTGGATGGAGGCTACATCGGTAAGCCTTTGCCTGATATTTGCTGAGTCATATGAGGAATTGATAGAAACATGTCGAAGCTTTATTTCTTGAGGATTTGCATAAAGTTTAAAGTAAATAAAGTTATTTTCTTTATTTTCTTAATATTTTATTGTGAATTACAGGGATTCTGGAGTGGATCTTGGGCAAGAGAGACGGCATGTGGATGAGTTTTCTGACTCGTTCTGTGCTGGAGAATGCAACTAGGTTGGCTATAGATAAATATATTAATATATATTTTTGCATTATAATGCTTTATAAAGTTATTTTAATTAATTATAACACACAATCTAATGCATTATGCTTTCAGAAGTAATAATAACCACATACATGTCTTATAATACTTTACTTTTTATCAAAGAGTGCAAGGCATTATTATGCATTAAACTTTATAGTTTAATATAAGCATCAAGTAAAGTGATACCTATGCACTACCAGTCAAACGTTTGGAATAATTATGATTTTTTTAAATGTTTTTGAATGAAAACATCTCTTCTGCTCACCAGGTTTGCACTTATTTGATTAAAAAATACACTAATATTGTGAAATATTGTATTACAGGTTCTACAAATATATTAAGCAGCAAAAACAGTTTTCAATACTAATAAGTTATAATAATTGTGCACAAAAATTAGCATATTAGAATGATTTTTGAATGGTCACTGAAAACTGGACTAATGGCTGCTATAAATTCAGCCATCACATGAATAATTTTAAAATATATTAAGATAGTAAATAGTTCTTTTAAATTGTTATTTCACAACGTTACAGTTTTTCAATTAAATGCAGCCATGGTGAGAAAGACATCTTTCAAAAAAATCTTGGTCACACTTTAAGGTCCTATTTTACTATTTTTAAAGTACAACTTTTGTCTATATAATATATTCCTGATTTGCTGCTATTTAATAGTAAGGTAGTTAAGTTGAAGTATGGTGTAGAATTTAGGGATATAAATTGGTCATGCAGAATAAGGAATTAATATGTGCTTTATAAGTACCAATAAAGTCAATTTGCCAGTAATATTCATGCTAGGTAATAGTGAGAATTGGTCCTTAAAGCAAAGTGTTATCAAAATCTTAATTATTCCTAACTTTTGACAGGCAATATGTATTAAGCAATTTTTTTTGGAACATTAAATATTGAAATATAAAACAAGTGTCAGATGGATGTCTCTTGGGTTTATAAAGCTGATGATTATTTAGATATGGTCTTCTTTTAGCTATGAAAGTGCCAAGGCTCTGTTGTCTGACACTAAGCTGCTGGCTCCAGCGTACTTCATCCTCGGAGGAAACCAGCCGGGTCAAGCCTGCATTATCACCAGATCCAGAACACACAGCATCAGTCCACTGGAGTGAGTGCGCATTGCTTTTCTTTACACTCACAGTCAAAAGAACATGCGAGTTTGTCAGTATTACAGTTTACACTTTCTATGTATTTTAGGCTGGATGTGAAGAATGGCAGGTGGTATGTGTTGGAGACTAACTATGACCACTGGAAAGAGCCTCTGTTTCTGGATGACCGCAGAACTCCTGCTATGAAATGCATGAATCAGACCACGCAGGCTGTGAGTTTTGACACTGCAAACTTAGACCTAAACTGTTATTAAAAAATATTATAACTAGATTTTTTTTATTATTCTTTCAGGAGATCTCCATAAAGACAGTCTATGATGTCCTGTCCACCAAACCAGTGTTAAATAAAGTAGGTCCATCATCTATTACTGTTAGTGTTTTATAATTTATGGCTTAACACTTCCCTTTATTGTGCTGTACAGTTGACCACATACACTACTCTTATGGAGGTGTCTAAGGGAACACTGGAGTCTTACATCCGTGACTGTCCTAACCCCTGCATGCCGTGGTGAGGGAGTCCATCTGGACAGGCTGCATTACTGGGACGGACTTCTGTGCATTTAGGCAAAGAAGAATCAAATTCATATTTTAGCTCCATTAAAAATCAGTAGTCTTACATTCTAAAAAGTTTGTCATGTCTGCTTTTGTGGACATTATTGGGTCTAATCAAGCTTAACCTGTCAAACAGGTACAGTAGGGCAGCCTACGTAACACTTGCCTAAAGATGCATGTTATGGAAACAAAAAATAATTGCATTGATATGTCAGATTGTACAATTTTTTTCAGTCAAATGTTTGTGAATGTGATTGACATTTTTGTATATAATTTTTTTGTAACTACATATTAACATACAGAAATATGCACAGTGGAACAACTTCAACACTACTGGTGCCTCATAACTTTATTTAACCTCATCAGCGCTGTTAACTAACAAATGCATGAGGGGAAAAATGATCAACCGAAAGAAATGAATGTACATAAAGCAATAAACAAATTTGCACAAATAACATCAATAAAATCATTGAGATACAATACTTGTGGAAATAATGCAGTGAGTCGGTCAACATTTTGCAAAATAAACACTTACCAAAAGGGATAAAGAGAGCAATCGCTGCAGGAAGTGGTAAAAATCAATGTTTTATTTTAATAATCTAAACATTGGAGAATTACATGAGGTGAAATGGGGTGAGAACCCAAGCATTGGCCAACATGCCTTAAAAAAGGTACAAATAAAAGCAAGAGAAAACATTTAAAAGAGTGCAATAAGGACAGGACAATGTACCAGTGCTAATATATGATTCTGCTCTATCCGTTACACATTTCATTATGTATTCTGGGTCAAATCAAATACATTTAAATAGGGATTTTGTTTTTTTCCAAATGTGCTTAAGTTTTTTCCTGAATCAGAAAAAAATATCTATTGTCCTTTATGTATTGCATTGGCAAATAATCATAGCGGTCTGGGAAAGAATCCTAGAAAGAAATGCAAAAACAAAAGCCAAACCATGCCAAACATAGGAACACAAAAATGATTTGCATCCCTTAAACCGAAGCCTCTGAAGGAGGAAAGTTTACTGAAAGTTATGGCTGAACAAAGAGAAACACAGAAAAAGTACTTGCAGGCTTAAAGACAGAGCCCCTTCAAAACATCTCTCCTACATTCTTCATAAAACAATCCAAATAAAACTATTACAAGTGTAGAGAGACTTCTTTAACGTCTCTTGAACCATTCGATCACACATGCTGACAGGCTAATTCACCAAGACTTAGCTTAGCTGTTGTTTCCAAGGAATCTTAAGGTATTAAGCTTATTATACATTAATGTTGCATGAATGATGATTTGCAGTGTAAGACGGATCAAAAGACCATTCTCATGCACTCTGAGCTCCAATGGTTTCTGGAAAAAAAAAAAATAGATATGATTTACGAGTAAAACATTTCTTGGTTCATCAAAGGGATATCTGCTGATAAGCAAATCATAGTAAATTTCAAAATCCAATGCATAAGGTTTGAATGACATTTAATAGTTACCAGGCTCTTTGAGTGCTTGAGCATTTCCCACCAAACCTGTAATATCTTCTTTATTTCCATTCAGAATTTCAGCTGTTAAGTTATTATTCTGCTGCTCTTCTGAGATCCTCTTACAAAGCTCTTCCTGTATAAATTACAAGCAAAGAAAATGTTTAAAAACAGCACTCTTTGGAGATGTCTTATACACGTGTTATTATAAATAGGGACATGCAAAACAGTGTTAATTTTGGCAGGCATTTTTGATTTAGTCTTAGTCTTTATCTTGAGACGAAAATGCTTAATAGTCTTAGTCACATTTTAGTCATTTGAGTCTTTCATAGTTTTAGTCGACGAAAAGTCATTGCATTTTCGTCTAGTTTTAGTCGACGAAAAGTCATTGCATTTTCGTCAACTTTTAGTCATTACTTTTAGTCAAACTGCAGTTACCAACATTTATTTTGGTAGCTATTTTATATGTAGTCTTCAAACAAAAATAGTCATCAATTCTTCTCTCTTTAGACCAAATCAATTAAGCTTATGAGAAATTTGAATCAAGGATTGAATTTGGAAAAACTGGAATAAATTTTCATTTTTTGATAGAGATACAAATTAAACACATTTTTCAGATACAGTAGGTTTACTTAAGTATACATTTATTTAACATCTTTTGTTCGTTAACATTGATGACACAGATAATTAGGAATACTGTCCATTTAAGACGGAAGGTATGCATGTAATACTGACACACACTCAGTTTTCACCCACCTGTTTACGCTCACTTAAGCCATAACCGACTGTATTTACGTGAGATACTCTGACTCTACATGATAGACGTGTGGACTGCTGTGTGTGTATTTGAGCGCTGAGAACTGATCGCGCGCTGTATGAGAACTGAAGAAGTGGAGCGTGCGTGCGCGAGAGAGAGCACTTCTATCAGCGCGATTCCGCCTATCCCGCCTTCACCAACTTTAAGTTGATCGACAACGAATTGTGACTCCCGGGAAAAACGGGACGTCTGGTCACCCAGGCCCTAACCCTTCGGGTGCTGAGGCCATTGTTTCAGATGGCTGGTTCGCGTTTTGGTAGCCTATCCATCCACTGCGACTGCCATACTGAGACTAGATATGCAAACGCCCCTTATCCAATGACAGAGACGCACATTTTGGAAGCCAAGACAGTTAACTTAGCCTACATGATGTATTTCGAATGTCCGTTAGTCCTCAAATAACATTTTAGTCCCGTCTCGTCTTGTTAACGAAGACGCGGTATAAATTGTGTCATAGTTTTTACCATCAGATATTAGTTTTAGCTCGTCAACGTCTCGTCTTAGTCACAGAAAAAATGTTCGTTGACGAATATTTTTCGTCGTCGTCTTCGTTGACGAAATTAACACTGATGCAAAACATGGCTACTACAGTGCAGGTGACAGACATTCAATAAATAAATAGTTTAACTTCTTCATGAATTTTACTTGTCAACTTGACTATCGTGCCCCATCCCTATTAGAGAGCGATCACTCAAGCTCTTACCTCACAAAGAACAGACATTTGAAGAGGAAGATCCTCAACCTTCACAAAATCTTCCTCATCTGATCTCTGGCTGGTATTTCCAGATCCAGCCTCCTATATTATATAAGGTAATAATACATGTTTTAAAAATACGCTTTAAAAACATTCTAAATGAACAAATAAAAGATGTTTGATGAGAAGAATGAGACACACATCAGTGTTGATCATGACTGGAGACTCTGTGTCAGGACTGGCTGTATCTGAGCTCTGTGGAGTTTCCTGGGCTGGAGAAACAGTACAGTCATCCTCCTCCTCCCCTCTTTCATCTCCCAAACCAGTTTTTGCCTCCTCTCTGCCCTCCTCTGGAGGCTGAACCATGTCGTTGGACTCAGATTTAATGTTTTTCACTGTTTGAAAATGGGAGACAATTCAGTGAGTGGAGTGTAAATACTCCAATAAATCTCAATAAATGTTAATGGTATAAGAAAGAAAGAAAAAGGCATACATTGGCTGCTTTCTGAGTTTTCTAAGTCTGATCTGGTTTCCTGGGGGGCTTCGTTTTGTAAGGCAGAGCCCTGGAACACATCAGGTCATTATTAGTGTTTGTCATTTGTCTGAGCTGAATGAGATTATTGGCTCTCTTGTGTAAATGCCAACACACCTGGCTGTGTTCACTAGTGTTGTCCATGCTGGCTTGTAATGATGTTTGCACCTCAACAGGTCCAGCCTCAAACTCCTCCATCTCCTCCACTTCATTTTCATCTTCTCCACTGCCGTAGTTGCATAGAGCCTGGGTCTCTGCTTTGGACAGGCCTGAAGAAAAAAAGACAATACACACAACATACAAGTCAAACAGATTCTTATCAAAGTCAAATATATTACAGAACAGTCTCAACCTGTAGGCGATAAGATGGACAACCTCCAGCAAACAGTCTAACAGGTACTGTAGAAAAGTAAGCATACATACAAAGGAAGAACATACATGCATACAAAGGAAGAACATTATGTAATCACTTAAAATATTAACATTATAGTTCAACAACATTTTTACATTACAGTTCAAAACTCTGGGGTTTGTACTTTTTATTTATTTTTTATTTATTAATTCAGCTAGGAAACAAAACTGATCAAAAGTCAAAAGATTTTCTAAAGGATTATGTGACACTGAAAACAAGAGAAATGGCTGCTGAAAACTCAGCTTGGCCGCAAAATGAATAAATTCAATTTTACAATGTATTAAAATAGGAAACTAGAAATGTATTTTAAATTGTAATTATATTTCACAATATTGCTCTTTTTAGTATAATTTTGATCAAATAAACAGCCATAGTGAGCATAAGAGCTCCACATTTTTTTTTTTTTTTTTTTTTACAAAGGCAAGCTCATTTTTTCTGTTTCTCTGTGTTTTAGATAAACTTACTTATAGAAAGAGGCAGCCCTTCTCCCTCCTCTTCTTCTACCTCAGATGCTTCACTGCTCTGTGCATCTTTCTCCTTGTCCTCTTCCCTCTCATGAAGCATCCCACCATGCTCAGTCTCATCCTGATCCTAAGGATAAAAAAAAACATTTAAAGTCAATTTACGACATTCAAACTTGCAATGAAAAAAAATCCATAAACACCAATAGTTAAACAACAGCTACAACAATAGAAAGACGTTTTCCTCAATCTTTCTCGTCACTTCATACTGATACTGCAGGCTAACATTTAAATCTGTTCTGCTGTGGGGCTTTAGATTCAGAAGCAGTGTAGCTGCTTAGTGTTTTAACGGGAATGTTGTATCAACAATTATAACTTACTCTGTCTTCATCAAAATATGATGGAGAGAATGTCTTTTCTCTCTCTAGAGTGTTCGCCTCCTAAATAAAAAAATGCACTCATCATTGTACTCGCTCAAACACGGAAGCGTTACAGACACATGACGATGATAAACCACTCAAGCCTACCTCGGTGTGAGGTGAGTGTTTTGGAGATGTGTGATCAGAGCGCCTCTTGGTTCTGTGTTTGTTTTTGGAGGTGTTCTGATCTAAATCCTGCATCAGTCTGAAGAAGGCAAGCTCATTAAAGAGGATCTCAGAGATCTCTACCAGCAGGTCCTCACCGCAGTCCTGCAGTGTCCGCCCAACAAACTTACTCAAGGAATCCTGTGCACAAAACCAAGATCTTGGTCATTATTATACACTTCAAGCATTTATAATGAAATGCAGGGTGTGATCCAGCTAGTGGCTTCCTACATAGACTACATTTTAGGGCATCACATGTTTAAATATTCAAACACACTTATGATTCTCAAAAATACTGTTCTTCACAAAAACTTATTTCATTCATAATGTGTGCACAATATGAGTAATTTTATTTCACGATAACAGTACATTACTTTTTGTTGTTGTTGCTGGAAATAAGGTGGTTATAATGCCAAAAATTTATATAACAGGGAACTTTCACTATTTTTGATACCAATATCAATACCAAAAACACAAAAACCGTTAGTAAACTTGTGCAAATGTGCTTACCTGCAAGATGCCGCCCAGCTGTCGGTGGAAGAACCGAACAAACTCTTTGCTTTCGTCATTTTGCTGAGTGAGTTTGAGCACCATGCGTCTCACAGATGTGAGCAGCTGGTGTGAACACACCTCCCCAACATGCTCCTGACAGAAAGACATAAGCGAATCAGTGGGTCTATGAACTGCAGCATTGATGTTTCATTTATTTGTAAATTTTAAAAGAAAAGTAGAGCAAGCTCACCTTTAGGAAAGGAATAACTTCTGTCATGATAGCTTTGATCTGTCTGTCAAGCTGTTGTGTGTCAATCTGAGGACAATGTGCGTCTGTAGATGAATGTCCTGCACCTAAAATCAGACAGACATTGACACACATACACAGAAAATGCATTATAACAATTAAGTCTACTTAAAGGAGTATAAAACCCAAGCATTCATTGTATGTACGTTTAAAGCAAGCAGAGATTTAGTCGGTGCTAATTATAAACATCTAATCCCCATAATCATTAATAGCAAACGCTCAGACTAAAGAAATATTCCAGCTTATTTTCAACCTAATGAATGGGAAATTTATCAAATTATCCTTCTCATGTGGGACTTGTTTTCTAGGTAGAAGAACGTATTAAACCACACTGAAGGACACATCAAAGTTGCAGCCAACTGCCACAAGTGTGATACACAGTCACTAGACTGCAAAAAGCCTGGATTATTCCTTCTAGACAGAGAATCACTGGCCATGATTAGAAGTCAGTCCATCGTAAGCAGATGCACCGCAATACGTTTCTAATCAGTCATTTGTTAGCTGTTTGGTTTCTATGATCAAAACTCTCATTGTATGAGATTGTGTATGGAAACTTGTTGCATTGAATCTGGTAGGGACACACAGTTAGAAGCACTTGCGACAGAATGTTGGGTCTAATCTGCAGTCCGAGAGTATTCACAGCAGTACCTTGTGTGAGTGCTGAGGCGGCTGCAGCAGCAGCGCCAGGGCTGTGCTCAGGGTTATCTGTGTTACACTCAGCCCTCAGCTTCATGCGCTCATACTCCCTCATCCTGGCCAATGCCTTATCTAAATGAATTACTGTGTTACCTGGAGGAGCAGAAAGGAAATCAATGGATAGAGAGAGACAGAGAAACAGTTTTCAAGAGGTGTACGACAGGATTCAGACCAGCACAGCCCCAGCCCAGCAAAGCAAGCATGATTGTGGTAAGCAACCCATCTAATGTGTTTTTAGCATGATGCATACAGCTCTGTCTTCTTACCCAGGTCATCACTAGCAAAGGGTTCAAGGTTGGAAGAGGTGGACAGCAGGCTTTCGTTGTCCATTGAGTCTCTATCTGCTACCCTCTTCAGTACAGAGTTGGATTTAACTGTTACAATCTTCTCAGAAGTATCCTGGAATCATAAGCCAACATTAGCTTGTGTGATAATTAAAGGAAAAAAAAAAAAAAAAAACAGATGAGGGAGCATATGTCTTACATTGTCACTGGTAGCCAAGCTCTCACTAGGTGTGAGCTCTGATTGGGAGCCTGTGGCCCATACAGCCGGACCCAAAGAAGATGCCTGCTCATCTGCCACGCTCTTCTCTGTCAGGTGCCTCGTTACAATGTCCTGGTGGTCAGAGCCAACAATGAAACATGGTTATTACTTTAAAAACAGACGCAGCACATCACAAAAGAAAACCACACAACTGCAAAAAGAGATGTACTGATATAGTGAAAATAGCCCTTTGGTATTAAGCCAGGGTCTGTGAAAAAGAATAAATAGTTTTACCAAGTATAGGGATGTTTTTTTGAGTAAAATGAACATTTTTGATTAATTCTGTAACTACTGATATTTCTCCCAAATTCCAAATAAACATTCTCATTTAGAGCATTTATTTGCAGAAAATGGCAAAAAAGATACATTGTTTTCATGCCTCAAATAATGCAATGAAAATAAGTTCATGTTCATTTTTATTTTTAAAATTAAAACTAATGTTTTATCTTAGGAAGAGTTCAGAAATCAATACTTAACCAGGGAATAACCCTGATTTTCAATCACAGCTTTGATGTGTCTTCGTATGCTCTCCACCAGTCTTTCACATTGCTGTTGGGGGACATTATGCCACTCCTGACGCAAAAATTCAAGCAGCCCGGATTTGTTTGATGGCTTGTGGCCATCCATCTTCCTCTTGATCACATTCCAGAGGTTTTCAATGGGGTTCAGGTCTGGAGATTGGCTGGCCATGACAGTGTTTTGATCTTGTGGTCCACCATCCACACCTTGATTGACCGAGCTGTGTGGCATGGAGCACTGTCCTGCTGGAAAAGTTTTCTTCCAAAACAACCTTGTAAGTGGCTTGATTCATGCACCCTTCAAAAAGACGAATGCTCCCGATTCCAGCCTTGCTGAAGCACCCCCCGATCATCACCGATCCTCCACCAAATGCTGAGTGACATTTGAATGAGTTGGCAGTCATTCAGGTCAGTGGAGAGTCGTTTTCGCTCTCTGCCGGTCAGTAGCTGTGTTGTTCCCAGTGTCTGCAGCTTGACATTGTTCTCATGAACCGCTGTCTTTGAAATTTTAAGGATGAAACTCACTGTATCCCTCTGCCAGTAAAGCCAGAACTGAACCCTTCTTTTCCTCACTCAAAATTTTTCCTCTTCAGCTCTTTTGGCATTTTCATTAGTTATTATTTGGTTCCAATTACTTTTGAGATATTACTAGTTAAACAATGTTTTTGGCATCCAGCTGGTCCTACTGCAAGAGGATAGTGATGACCACAGCAGTGGTTTTTACACTTTTCCTCATTAAATAATAGTTGGTTGAGGTGATCACCTAATCAGTATTTCATTAAGCAGAATGAGATGCCTGTGTCAGAAATCAAGAGACACTAGAATGGAATGGCTGCCATACATGTAGAGATGATGATCTGGAGTGGTCTCTTAATTTTTTCTAGAGCTGTTTATATAAACATCCCGTGCCACCTGCATATTTGTTTTGTACATTTGGCTTATCTGATCATTCTTTTAACATTCTCAGGTCTAAGGAACTCATTTTCCATTTAAATCCATCTTGCAGATTTCCAACACAATTAACGCAGAAGTTGTGGAAAACCATCCAGTCTTCATGTGAGCCTGTTGTGTCTGTAGAAGTGTGCACAAGTTTGATTGCTGTGTACTGTACCTGTAGTGAGTAGAGGGCCCTCTGGCGCAGGTAGTCTGTATTGAGCAGCTGAAGCTCATGGAAAAGTTCAATGAGGAAGTGAGGGCGAGACTCATTCTGAGAGATCAGCGTTGCTACCTCAGAGTAGATCGTCTCTCTCAGGGCCTCAAACAGAGAGAAATCACTGCTCACATCTAGAGAAAAGAAATACACAGACAGAACAAAATGAAAGACGACAAACAGAGAATCTACTCTCAAGAGCAGATCAAACAACTGATGTATATGCAAACTAATTATACAAAAAACTACTCGTGCAAACGTTTTACATATCTTTAAGTACATCATTAGCAAGACCTTTAGTACTTGGAACTTCACACAACATTCAATCAAATTCAATGTTCACTTAACATTTTAGAGATGTTTTTACTCAAAACCATGCTCAGATCCACAGTTCTATGACTTCAACTCAAAAGCAAAGGTATAAAACATCCATAACAAAAAATAATGGTGTTAATGGTGTTATGAATAACACAGCAGATTACTCCCCTTTTTTGTCCCCCAATTTCCCAATGTTTTGAAATAATAATACTGGAATATTGAAATGAACTTTATACAACTCAGTAGGGCTGCACGATTAAATCAAATGCGATTTCCATGCGCATTTTGTCAGTAAAGCCGGTTCTGTAATCAGCAGTAAATCTCTATCACATGCTTTCAGATGGAGCAGCGTTTACTACACAGAGCTGTAGTTCACTGACAGGTAATGCAAAAAAAAATCAGAGACGATATTATTGCACGATTGTGAAATCGAAGAAATCGTTTGCGATAATGACAGCTTTTTGAGTAACTTCACAGTGAACTATGGCTCTGTGTAGTAAATGCTGCTCTATCTGAAAGCATGTGAAAATACCACATTTAATAACATGTTTTTACTCCAAACTCACTTCATAACATCAGTCGAGTGTTTGAAATAAATCTGTCTGTGAGATGATGTGGCTTCTTACACAGAATAAAGCATGCAACATATTTCATAGTATTCTAAGCAGTGATAAAAGGCATGGCATTATTATACTTTATTATAATGAAAATTATAATAATAAGAACTCAGATAAACCATATATATACGTAGTCGTGTGTTTATAAGTCACGTTGAATCAATGAAAGCAGTTAAATCTTCTGTTTTTACAGCTGCAGGATCGGTATTTCCTGGGTTTCTTCTTCGGGGTGTATTTGGAGTTTCTGCGTGAGAGCGCCCTCTGGCCTTCGGGTGGAGATTTACTGCTGATCACAGAATTGTGCTTCACTGAAAGATATGCATGACAATCGCAGCTTCTGTCTAATCGCGATTTCGATTTCACTTCGATTTATTATGCAGCCCTACAACTCAGTTTCTAAATTTATATCTGTGTGACAGATTCTGTGCCCTGAAATTAAAACGCCTGCCTCACACTTAGTACTTCCTATGCATGTCGATGCAGTTTAGAAAAAGGAGAAATGAGACAAAGGAAACATGAAGATAAAAAAGTTAACAAGTAGTTAGCAGGTCGAACAGCTAATGAACTTGGAGTTACCTGGGACTTCAGTGCATGCAATTCTGTTAGAGAGAAAAGGTGTTCTCCAAGCATATGCTGTGAAGAAACCAAGCACAAAACCCAAAATGAAATGTGAACAAAAACAGAAATGAAAATGAAATGAGTGAATAACACTATAAAACTATATAGGGGCATGGGGACAAGATGTTCAAATTATATGGACATATGATGTTCAAATTAAACAAGAATGGAGAAAAGTCAGTTTTCTAGCTATACTGTTGTGGCTGATGCTTCTCTGGTTGAAGAATATCGTGTACACTGTGTAACAAGACTGTTCTCATTGTTCTACATGATATATATAGTTCTACTTGATATGTTTAGGTTTTATCCAGTGATATCTGTAGCAGAATCTATGAAAGGCCATACCAGATGAAAGGTCATTTGGCTTGCTGTTCTTGGTCTTGCTGTCCAATTTCTCCTGTGTGAGTTTGTCTAGCAGACCCTGGTTGAGATCTTTGTATCTGACCTGAGAGGAGCGCTCTCTGTCCTGCTCAAAGTGAGAGTCACTCGAAGCACTGTCACTGTCCACAGATGCTGAAATTGAGAACAAAAAAAACTGAACTCCATTTGACTGAACTGGGTGACTAAGTTTTCTTTTGCCTAATTAAAAAAAAAATCCATATACTCAATTAATGTGAGGGAGATCAACTTTGCTTTTTAATGTGCTGTTAAGTTTGTAGTATGTCAGTTTTAAATAAAGACACACCTGTGTTCTTCTGTCCCCTGCTTCTCCTGCGGCGGCTCTTTGTGTTGGGAGTCTTGTCTCTAGAAGCCAGGCTGGCCTGTGCTGCAGCCTTACGTCCTGCTCTGAAAGTCTTGGTGACAGTGGTTGGGTCTGCCCTGTCTGGAAGGCTGCTTATAGACTCCTGAGAGTCAGGCATATAAGAAAGATCCCGGGAAGTGGAAGGGTGAAGGACAGGAGAGGAGGAAGGGGAGTTCTGTTCTATCTGTCTTTGATGGTCTGAGGTGAGGGTGGTTCTCTGACCAGAGGGATTCAGAGAGGAGTTTAACCAGCTAGAGTTGTTAGCATCAGGCACAGTGTCAGGTTGAGACTGAAACCTATAAAGGGTGGAAATTAAGATTAGGCAAAGTTTTTCTTCCTTTTTGCAGTTTACGCAACACAAAGTAGGTAATTCTTGCATTTTCGCCAGACTGCGATTAATATAATTTATGATTATATCACTTTAATCCAAAATACAGAAACATTTGTACCGTTTCTCTGCATTATTCAATGGAGATCTCTGTAGTGGAGGGGGGAAACTCATGTATTCCGTTTTGAGGGATATGTTTGGATCATGCTGTTGATCTGAACTGGCCTGGTTCTGCTGAAAATCTCCTACTGAGGAGGGAAATATGGGACTGAAATTAAAGCCTAAAGCCAGAAAAAAAGAGAATGAAAGAAAAAGGTTAGAAGTTAAACATTTCTATATCTGGAATTATGTAATTTTTTCATTTAATTAAGTTAATTCCCTAATTTTACAAACAGATGACAGACTTACCAGTTGGGAAAGTGGAGAAGTTTGGGAGTCCAGGCATATTGAGCGTACTGACAGGCGGATAGTTTACAAACAGAGAAGATGATGCAGAATCATGCCCAACATTTTGATGTTGCTGTTGTCCTGACAATGACTGGCTCTGCTGCTGCCGTAACAGATCATTCAGAACCTGTTTCAACCTACCATAGGAGAGAAAAAATGTTTTTAAAAGTTATAACAAGTGAAACCAAAGCTTGCTTTTGCTTTGCTTAGACCTATAATACCATTCAAAAGTTTGGGGTCAGTATTTTTTGTTCTTGAAAGAAATACCCTCTCAAAACACACAACAATGACATTTACAATTCTATTTCAAATAAAAGATGTTCTTTATATTATAGTTTAAAAAGATCCTAAAATACAAAACAGTTATTTGTAATGCTACTCACAATATTACTTTTTTTTTTTTACTGTCCTTTTAGATTAAATAAAGTGTGACTAAATGTAAATGTACATGTAAATAAAAGCAGATTTGGGGAGCATTTGGAGAGACTACTTTAAAAAAAAAAAACTGATCCCTAATATTTAAACTGTAGTGTATCTACAGTAAATGCCTCATTCTTCATGCTTAACAAAAAATAATTTTTCCAACTGATATTTTTTTTATCAATTTTAAGTTTAAAGACCCACCGATTGACGTTGTTCTGCTGCCAAGCCAGCTGTGTGTAACACTGGTTTAATTGGTGCATGATAAGAGGGATTTGAGGAGAGGTCATATTATTGGACACAACACCACAGGGGCTTGTGAGTAGAGCCTGCAGCATGTATGAAAGAGTCTAGAGATGAGAGGGGAAATAAAAAAAAGTTGTTAGTAAGAAAATAAAGAAAGTTAAAAACTGTTGTATAGGGATGCAATGATACTAAATTTCTCTGCCAATTCCGAATACCAATACTAATGCCAATACAATATAATGATATCTGACAATTTGGTTTTCCTAAGGAAAAAATGTTTTGGTAACACTTTATTTTGAGGTGTTCTTGTTACATGTTACATGCATTTACTATTATAATAACTATAAATTATGCACAATTACATGCAAGTAACCCTAAACCAAACCCTAATCCTAACCCTAACCAAATAGTAAGTACATGTAGTTAATTAATATTACTCCATACTTAAATGTATAATTACACTGTAACCTTAAAATAAAGTGTAACCAAAATTTCTACCAACTAATATTGTAAATTATACAGGGAACCGTCTCATTTGGTATATTTGTATTATGCGACTATAAACTGTTAGAATTTTCCTGTGTCAAATACTGTGACAAAGATCGCAAGCTGTTTTATTTATGTCTTTCCACAGCTGAAACTCTGATCGAGTGATTACATGAGACATGATACATTTCAGAAGGTTGTACTGTATCTTTCAACATACTTTCAAACATTCTGATGTAAGTAGAGAAGTGTGGTGGTGCTTGAACTGAGGCGCTACAGCGATCTGTCACACCACATTTAAGAGCTTCAAAACAACATTTATTGTTTGAATTCTGAAATAATCAGCCCAGATCATTGTCTATTTTTAAAAAATTGGCTGATACATTGATGTATCCCTAATTTTGTACACTCTCTGACCTGTTGATCCTGTAGCAAGGTTTGGCACATGGTAGTGCTGAAGTTGAGCTGTTTCTGGAGGTGTGTGATCTGTTCCTGCCAGTGTGCTGGTGCAGTGCCCTCAGAGTGAGACAGATCAGCCGCCCATCGCAGGTTCTCTTGCCGCTTGGCTCTGCTGGAACTACCTCTTTCAGTCTGCGGCTGCTGACGAGGGTGACCCCGTGATCCACGGGGGGAAGGACTCCCATTAATTTCCCTGTGAACTTTCAGACTGCATGAATTGATAAGACAGTTAATAATTGATGAGCTTGATGTATAGTATAGTATAGTGTGCCTGTGTATTTACCCATCTCTGTTATTCCTGCTGTAGTTGCGTTGTTGTTGTATGGAGCAAGCATGCAGCTCATCGGTGGAACTGGACTCCTCTCCTTCATCATGTTCATCATCATCATCTTCCTCAGCCCCCACCTCAGAGGAGTAATCATCATCATCACCAAGGGGACACTGTGTTGAACCACCCCAGGTGGCCACGGTTCTGATAGAAAAATGATGATTAACACCTTGAAACAAATTCAATCCTTGCAGCACATAAAACATTTTGAAACACTAAGCCATGAGTTGTCAAGGCCATGTGTTACCTTTCATCACGGCTGTAGGACTGGGTCTCATGTGTGTCACTCCTGAATGAAGAATCGTTGAGTGTGCTTCTCCTCTGCTGTTCTGCCATCAGACTCTCCAAATGCTTCCGCCTCTGTCTCAACTCCTCACGCAACATCTGATGCCTTCGCATCTCCGACCACAGCTAATACAAAAAAAAAAAAAAAAAAAAAAAAACCCTTTGATTAAATTGAATTTAAATAAACCTTGGACTTAT
>JAFVLL020042482.1:12741-25071 GCA_021397915.2 Tor tambroides | reverse complement strand
GCTTTAAATTCAAGCTGTTTAGACCTACACTACCATTTAAAAGTTTGGGGTCAGTATTTTTTTTTTTTTTTTTTTTTCTTGAAAGAAATACTCTCTCTAAACACACAATAATGACATTTACAATTCTATTTCAAATGAATGATGTTCTTTATATTATAGTTAAAAAAAAAATGAAAATAGAAAACAGTTATTTGTAATGCTACTCACAATATTACAGTTTTTACAGTACTTTTTGATTAATAAAGGCAGCCTTGTGGAGCATTTGGAGAGATTAATTTCAAAACTACTTTCAAAAAACCTGATCCCAAACTTTTAAACTGTAGTGTATCTACAGTAAATGCCTCATTCTTTATTTTATTATTTTAAAGTCTAAAGACACACCGATTGACGTTGTTCTGCTGCCAAGCCAGCTGTGTGTAACACTGGTTTAGTTGGTGCATGATGAGAGGGATTTGAGGAGAGGTCACATTATTAGACACAACACCATAGGGACCTGTGAGTATGGCCTGCAGCATGTTTGAAAGAGTCTAGAGATGAGAGAGGGGAAATAAAAAGGTTGTTAGTAAGAAAAAAAAGAACAAGAAAAATACATTTTGTATAGAGATACAACAATACTAAATTTCTCAGCCAATACCTAATGCCAATACTCTGCCAATTATTTGCACAACAACAAACAAAAAACAAAAAAACAAACAAAAAAAACACACGCAGACCTGGCAACGCTGGCTTGAACTACAGGTGATTCATAGGGTCAAATAGAACCTGCCTCAACTGCCCTATCTTTTTAAAGTGAGACTGCTTTAATGCGTTATCACATTAACTTTTGGCGCTTTTCCACTGCATGGTACAGCACGGTACGGCTCACTTTTGGGGGGTTTTCCACTGGGTACAGTACCTGGTACTTTTTTAGTACCACCTCGGCTGTGGTTCCAAGCGAGCCGTACCGTTACCAAAATGTGACGTGTAAACTCTGCTGATCACTGATTGGCCGGAGAGAATTGTCACTATTGAACTTGCGACACGAGACACAGACTTGCTAGATTTAAATCAGCACAGCCAGCGAAGGATCTTTTGTTTGAACGAACACACCTTTTTTTAAACAACCAAAAAAAAATAAAAATGGCTGTTTCGTGTCTGCTGAGGAAGTACGACGTTCCTCTCGTTGATAACTGAGGAGTGGATCCAGCGAGAGCTTGGAATGAAGTTGGATGTGGAATTAAGTTTTTGTTGTGTGTTCGTTTGTGTCGCGTTTACGGTGATGTCACGACAGTAGAGGCAGCACAACCAAAACAACGTGTATAATCCCGCCCACTCTAAAGCGGTACTAAACTGCAGTGGAAACGCAAATCGAGCAGTGCCGAGTCGAGTCGTACCACGTAGTGGAAAAGCACCATTTGTCAGCCCTGAACTCTACACAAGAGACATTTGCAGTCTAACACATTTTTCCACCCCCATTTGACTGACAGGATATAATCAGCCCGGATCATTGACTGTTTTAAACAACTGGCTGATACATCGATGCATCCCTAATTTTGTGCACTCTCTGACCTGTTGGTCCTGTAGCAAAGTTTGGCACATAGTAGTGCTGAAGTTGAGCTGTTTCTGGAGGTGTGTGATCTGTTCCTGCCAGTGTGCTGGTGCAGCGCCCTCAGAGAGAGACAGATCAGCCGCCCATCGCAGGTTCTCTTGCCGCTTGGCTCTACTGGAAACTCTACCTCTCTCAGTCTGCTGCTGCTGACGAGGACGACCCCTTGATCCATGGGGGGAAGGACTCCCATTAATTTCCCTGTGAACTTTCAGACTGCATGAATTGAAAAGACAGTTAATAATTGATGAATTTGATATATAGTATAGTATAGTATAGTATAGCATAGCATAGTATAGTATCGTGTGCCTGTGTATTTTCCCATCTCTGTTATTCCTGCTGTAGTTGCGTTGTTTTTGTGTGGAGCAAGCATGCAGCTCATCATCGGTAGAACTGGACTCCTCTCCCTCATCATGTTCATCGTCATCATCTTCCTCAGCCCCCACCTCAGAGGAGTAATCATCATCATCATCACCAAGGGGACACTGTGTCGAACCACCCCAGGTGGCCACAGTTCTAATAGAAAATGATGATTAGCACCTTGAGACAAATTCAATCCTCGCAGCACATATATAAAACACTAAGTCATGAGTTGTCAAGGCCATGCGTTACCTTTCATCACGGCTGTAGGACTGGGTCTCATATGTGTCACTCCTGAATGGAGAATCGTTGAGTGTGCTTCTCCTCTGCTGTTCTGCCATCAGACTCTCTAAATGTTTCCGCCTTTGTCTCAACTCCTCACGCAACATCTGATGCCTTCGCATCTCTGACCAGAGCTAATAAAAAAAAACAACAACCTTTGAACTTCATTAAATACATAAGTGCTTTAATAAAAATTCTTCTTTCACTTTTCTGCAAACAGTCTCAACATCAACCAATTACTCACCCTCATGTTATTTTGATATTTGGAATGAAACCTGAGAGATTTCTGTCCCTCCACTGCAATCTAAACGTAAATATAGTAGGGATGCACGATATTGGATTTTTGCCGATATCCGATATGCCGATATTTTTCAACTCATTTTGGCCGATACCGATGCCGATACCGATATATTTCCCTTTGTTTGGAAACAACACCAAGTCTCTCCTGTGCAGAAATTATACGTAAAATATTTTTAATTTTGGTTAGTTTAACAAGAACTTATTTATTAGAATTAAATAAAAAATAACGACAGTACATAATTTTAACAGTACATTGAAGCTTTGAAAATAACTATAAATAAGCTATATCAATCACTGCATTTTCCCCCCAGAAAGATGCAGTGTTAACTCTAACATTTTATTTTAAGATTTAACATTTGTAGATGGTCTAAAACAAAAGAGTTGTAAAAATTCCAAAAATCTTTTAGAGCTCATGATTTGTTTAAAAAATAAAATATATTACACATTAATAAATAAATCAGTATATATAAAATTATTTAATTTACAAGTGTCATGTTTGTGGGGGTTTTTTCATGTAAGCTATAGCTTCTGACAATTAAATAAAAACATACTCATTTTATGACATCAATTACTGCTTTATTTAATTAGAAACACAGTCTAAATGTTATTTGTGTAGGCTATTTTATTTTTAATTTAATTAGAAGTAGGCCAACAGCACCCTCTACAGATTAAAAGTCCTTACTGAACGGGCATTAGGACCCGGGGGAGGCTGCTGCTGCTGCACGTGCTATTACTGTTTACTCTATCACACACCGAACTTGTCATTCTGTACCTGCTTTCACAGATTAAATGCAGCGATCCAGAACAGTCAATCTAATCGTCATTCAGACAAAACTTTGCTTCAAGAATGAGCCACACTGCTGACATGATCTAATTACTAGCACACCCTGAGCACATGTGAGTTAACCCATTCCTCTTATCGGCAAGACATATCCATAATTTTTAATATCAGGCCGATGCCGATATTTACATTTAAAGCCATTATCGGCCGATTCTGATATCAGTCCGATCATATCGTGCATCCCTAAAATATAGTAAATGGAAGAAGTTCAAAAGTACTTGCTTGACATGAAAGAACCAATGAGGTTTGCTCATGCATGGACTACTTTTACAATTTCTTTATGAACTTTTTGAAGCTTAAAAGTTCTGGTGAAATGGACTTTCAGTGAAGTGACAGAAATCTCTCAGGTTTCATTTTGTGTTTCAAAGGTGAACAAAAGTCTCATAGGTTTGGAATGACATGAAGGAGAGTAAAGGCCGTTTCACACGGAGCACGATGCGAAAAAGTGAGGCGAATTGCCGACGAACATTGCTTTCACACCGAGCGCGAAACAACTGTTCGCCTTCCGCTAATTCACGCCTGCACGCTAGGTGGCGCTGACCAACAATGAATTTTTCCTCAGATATGTATCTCGTGCATGGATTTAACATCATTCGCTGCTCAATATACAGCACTAAATTAGGATAAACAGATGAAGTTTGGTTCTACACCAGAAACACAAATATCTTTAAAGCTTATCCTATAATATAATTAGAGGTACAATTAGCATCAAGCTACACTTGAAAATGTATGTAATTATTAATGTATTTGTTTAAAAGTCACTTTAAACCATCATCGAGTGCTTGTAATAACTTCTGATTGTGATCTATAGTTGATTTTGATTATAATAGGCAGACTCTTTGTATGTCATCAACATCCTTTATTGTTAAAATTACCATGAGCTGCATACAAAACACATACAGAAAATATATCGTTATAATCATGTCTATTTGTTGCTGACTCAGAACAGCGTACAGTGAATACTCTCCAAACTGGCGCTACGGTGACACGGAGGAGACGAATTGTTGAATAAAGTTTTTTTTTTTTTCCCGTACAAAAAGTATTCTCGTAGCTTCGTAAAGTTACGGTTGAACCCCTGGAGTCACATGGATTCTTTTACCGATCTCCTTGCCACGTTTTTGGACGTTGATCGTGTTAATTACATTGCTGTCTATGGGAGCGTCAGAGAGCGGTCAGAATGCATCAAAAATATCTTAATTTGTGTTCCGAAGATGAACAAAACTGGTATTTCGATGACACACTAACCTCATTGTCAGTGACAGTAACTGGAGGAGGTTCAGTGGTGGGTTTGAGGCCACTTGTGTTGGCTTTAGCTGAGGAAGAGGAGTGTAATGGTACAGGAGCAGGAGTAGAGGCTGCTGCAGGAATCTTCCTCATCTGACCACTGACACTACTGCTCACAGACGACTGACAGGACACAACATGATTAAAAAAAAAAGACTGTGTCAGAGAGAGTAACATGCGCAAAACAGCGCACATGTGCGAAGTACCTGCAGGTCAGGACAGGCCCATTGTAAGTCTTGTATCTTGCCCTGAATCTCCATCAGTCTCTGTCTCTCTTCATGTAGCTGCTTTAGTTCCTGCTGCTGCTGCTTGAGTTTCTCCTCATACAATTTCTCCCTAAAAATGAGATATTACACAAGCTGTGTAACAAAAGAACACTTTGCAAGAACATGCTACAGCTACATGCTACAAACAACACAATGTGAATGAAAACCAAAGCAAAGATCTCATTTCCATAGGAGAAATACACACTTACCTGGTCTTTTCAGAAACGGCGATGTCTCTCTGGACTTTGGGAGCTGTTGCTCGGGTGTTATTGGGTTGTTTCTTCAAACCCTCATCCTCATTAGCTGTAGTACCATCAGTATCATCACTCTACAGTAACATTAACAGACCAAGAGGAAAAAGTCTTTAACAGGTTGACAAAAGAAAGCATAATAAAGGAAAAAAAACAGGCAGGAGAATCTGAAAAAAAGGGTTTGCTTATACAAGCTACACTCACAATACATTTGCATTGATATTTACATTTATGCATTTAGCAGTATGGAAGCATATGGGTAGCATAATTCATTTTGAAATGTAAAATGCAAAATGGCAATGCAATATGTAAAATGGCAATGTTTTTCTGTATCTAAATTTACATTTTCCAATACATATGTGCAATGTTTAGTGCAAAATGAAAATGACAATTCACTTATATGATTTACATTTGCCATTTCCTACACTAGTTTTAATATGCACATTAAAAACATATTTTAACGCTTTATAAGTTGCAAAATTAAAAGGAAAATGTATTACCCAAATTGATTAGAGATGTTTAGCATGTCCAAGCAAAACTGTAGCAAAACTATCATTTAAATGCTGTTTTTCCTAAATGCATTTAGACTTACAGGTCGGACACTTGGGAATGCATTTTCATCATAATACCGCATGATAATTGTAGCAAATTTCAGAATGCATTCTGAGCCAAAGGTGCAGCAAAAGGGTAGCAAAATGGTGATTTAAATGTCTTTTATATTTCTTAAATGCATTGAGACTTACACTTAAGACTTTTAAATTGCATTTTCATCAAATACCCCGTGATAACATTGTTTAAGTCAATGTAGATTTGAAAATGCATTCCGAGGTGATCACGCCCCCGACCTGTCAACCATCACATCAAGGCGGTGCTTGGCAACAGGATGCACGATAGGTCAATATTCACCATTAACCAAAGGCTCTTCACTTGCCTCAACATTTCTCACTGTTTACACTCCGATTGCACATGAGCAAACAGACAGTACAATTCTACAGTTATTTACCTATTTGTCACTATACATTATATTTTATTCTTCACTTTTAAACCATAATGCGTCCAGAGGCACCACATGCGTCACGCCTACCTCAACATCTCACTGTTCGCACGCCGAGTGATGCACGTAAATGAATTGCAATTCTACACTTATTTACCACATTACCTTGTATGTTATTGCTCTCTTTTAATCCGTAAAATAGCGCATTCCGTGGCCCCTAAACGTAACGCGCCTGCCAAAAGGTATCTCACCGTTTACAGCCACCGGACACCGCGACTGATGCCCGTGATTTTTAATATCAAGTTATCTCATTGCTCCATTATGGGTTAGAAGAGAGGAAACATAAGGCAACACCCTGTCCACACCGGACGCAACAAAAGATAGTAGTCTATTGAACCCATTATAATCGGTGATGCTGTCTACACTGGATGCGGCGCGATGCGACACGACAACTGTCGAAAACTAGTGTAGGAAATGGCAAATGTAAATTATATAATTTAATTTTCATTTTGCACTAAACACTGCACATATGTATGGGAAAATACAGAAAAACATTGCCATTTTACATATTGCATTGCCATTTTGCATATTACATTTCAAAATGAATTATGCTATCCATATGCTTCCATATAGCAGATGCTTTTATCCAAAACAACTTACAAAAGAACAAAAGCAATTCGTCCGAGAGCAAATAATATTCATAACATACAATGTCAGGTTTAATAATAAACAACTAGATTAGGAAGCAAGCTAGAAAATAGAGTGTTTTTAGCTGCACCCTGACAGGGTAGAGGTTGGCAGCTCTGCATTATGAATAACCAGAACCTCACATCAGCCTCATGGCTCCAGACTCTCACCTGCACCATGGCCACCAGTTCTTGGAGTTGTCTGAGTTTCTGTTTGGCTGTTTGAAGACGACGGACTTTCTGAGCATAATCTGTGTCACCACCTAGACTGCTTCTACGACTGGACCCTGAACCGTCACTGTCTCTGCCTCTGCCTCCTCCTCCTCTTGCCCCATCATCATCCTCCAGTGCCTCATCATCATCCTCATCTTTGACACCATCGTAAGGCCTGTCCCGGTTGAATTGGCATTCTAAAGTGATAATGCAAATAAAATAAATAGTAAATAGGTTGATAGTTTTGTTAGCACAGCTTGTTTTTAATTTTAGGTCAATAAATTTGTACAAAGGCCGACTGTGTTGATAGAAATCACACAATGGTGAATATTTCTAGATTTGAAAGATTGTGAGGTCTGACCTATGACTGAAGGGACATTGAGACTGCGGAGGTTGGCTGCTGAGCGGTTATTGATTTCACATTCTGTGTTCAGACGGCCATCTCTATTATTGGAGGCACTGTGAGCTTTCGCCAAACTGTTCATGTCCATCCAGTTACTCGGAGTCTGTGGTTGGGCTGGATTTCTATAGAAATAAAACATTTTATTTCTAATTTGCCCTCAATTAACAACAACTGAAAAGCAGCCAGTTGTTTTCAGGTTCCAAAAACAGGACAATTCTTATAGAAGCAGAGGCAACACGTATACTTTAAATCACACAGATGACGCAATGACAACACAAAGTTCAAGATTGGATGATCACCCACACTGAAACTGTGACTGACAATGTTTTGGCACAGTGCCTGACCTTTTCTGGTCATTTGAATTTTTGCAAGACACTAGAGCTGGGTATTGACACAGATTTAATGAATTCAATTTGATATAAATTTATCTGGATATATATCAGGTACAGTACAATTCATTTTTTTTGAATGAAAATGATCTCTCAACAGTTGATACATTACTATAATGTTAAAGGTTTTCAATTAAAAACAGAATCCAAAATATATTTTTAGATGTAATCAACAAAATAAAAACTAGCTGAATACAAATATTTTCAATTGAACATGAGGCAGTTTTTATATCAGCTTTTTAATTATATAATTAAGTTTCTACTCCAATTTGTTGTTGAATTGTGTTTTATAAAAACTTGTTTTAATGACAAATTTATCAACATACATTAAGACACTACTAGGTTAAGTAAAAATATAATGAATATAATGATAGCTATGAATAAGCTACGGACACTGAATCTTTCAGTGGTTGAAACACTCCTTACATGAGACATACCTTCAGATGTTCATTTATGTTTATTTCATGCTATAACTAGTAGTAAAGAGGAAGAGATGATCGCTACACATGCGTTCAGCATTGCAACTCGAACTGAGGTAGCTACAGCAATCTATCATGCCACATAAAATGTGCCAAAATGGTAATAAAATTGACAGAATTTGAAAGCTGAGACTTTCATTAAAAGTAACAGCACAAAGCTTACTGTGATTACTGAGCTACAAATGATGTTTAGTCTTGTTTTGTCAAGTTTTGTTTATGTATAAACAGAAAACAGCATAGACTAAAAGATCAATTTTGGTTCATTAAAATGAAGGTCGATTAAAATCTATTAATTAATACTGTCAACCCAGTTGAGTGGATCATTCCAAAATTAAAGCAGGAATTGGATTCTCACACAGTCTCATGTTAGCACACACTTACATTTTGTAGCTACACTTTCAAAACAGTATTTTAATGATTATACTGTTGTCCATCAAACTTTCAAAACCGTACACACAATTTTTGTATTGAAGTGACTACTCTGTACCTGATATTAGTGACCGGTTCATGGTTCTCCTGCTCTGAATCAAACATGACCTCAAAAAGCGAACCGTCCTCTGTTTCGTCATCGTCCTCCTTCACATTCTCGTTTACTGTGTCCACCACCATATCTGATGTCTGTTCATAATACTGAACAAGCTCTCTTAGTTCATTCAAACGCTTATGCACCTCTTTAAGTTTCCTGCATTAAGTGACAGAACAGACACGCTTCATTACTAAAAATTAACAATAAAAACACATCAGTTTGGTACAAGCATTGAACTGAAATGAAGTGGGATAAATAGAGAAACCTGAGTTTATCAGCAGGGTGGTTATCATCTATCTGTGTGTATGAGGAGGAAGAGTCCTGCCTCACTGGACGTGGTCCATTTCCCTCTCTACCCAACACAGAGGGACGATCTGACATGCCCATACGTACACCACGCTGACTGACACTCTGACCTGAAGAAACACAAACACATTATTTAATCAATAACAGTACTTTTCACACAGCTGCAACAAAAGCATTTGACACAACACAACATATTGCAAAAATGTACAATTGAGATCATCTAAATGGAAAAGGCTTATTAAAAATAGAAAGGGTCATAGTAACTGCATGTGCTGTTTGAGGGGGCTTACATGAACTGTTGTTAAGGGTCTGGTCTCTAAGGGAGTGGAGTTCCTGAAGGATCTTGTCCATGGTCTGCTTTTTGTCCTGTAGCTCCTGTAGTTTGGTTAGTTTAGTGATGGCGGATGTTGATGCAGTAGTTAGTGGGGCAGAGGAGGGCAACTGACTCCTGGAATTATGGGTAGTGCGTGATCGGCACACCTCTCTTGAAAGAGAGAGACATTCTGCCTGCCGTCGGTTGTCAGGGACCGTCTGAGACTGAGAGAGAAAAATAGAAATTTAATAGTTAGTTTCCGTTTTATTTAGGAACAGAGAAAAGATTTTTTTTTTTAATGTCACAGTAGTTACACTGAATCGAATACTATGTCATGTGATGTGGTTATATTATTTAGTTAGGACAATAGAACTTTTGTCTGTTCAAAGAATGGAACCGACGTCATTCAACAATTGTTTTCCCTTATACATGCCAAAATGTCAAACTGCAATGCAGTCTCTCTCTCTCTCTCTGTATAATATTATATATATATATATATATACACACACATATACATACATATATACACATATACATACATATATATATATATTTTTTTTGGGCTGGTAATTTAACGCGTTAATTATATTAATTAATTACAGCGAAAAATAACGCATTAAATTTATTAACGCATTTAACGCACTTGCTCTGCCCCAGACCTATGTGGGTCATCTGACATTTCATACAATTGATGACAAATATGAGGCAGGGCAACAACTCACTGCGTGATAAAGCCTAGAGAACGTAGTCAGAATGTCCATAAAAGTCAAGATATGGGGCAAAAATGCCTCTGTTTGAGTTCTTGTCTCATATTTACATCATATAGTTAAGCAATATCACACGAGCAATAGGCTAAGTGCAATATCACACGAGTGCAAATGTAAAACTGATCTTATACAACAGTTCAGGAAGTATGAAGTTAATAGTGTTATTTTAGACACAATGCTGTCTGTTTTGCTCAATTTTGGCAACGAAAACATAAGGACAAAGCAGAACTGTTCGTCTCCGAGCAACACACAGCGGCATTCCATTTCTTCATGCACTTTTTGAACAAATTAGGTGAACCATTTGGCACGTTGAACCATTGGCCATAGGCACGTTGGATTTGAAGCGCCGCTACGCGCAGACCGATCGGTGTATGACATCAAAAGTACAGCGAAAGCGATTCAAAAGCAGAGAGCCATCTGCTCTCTAATCGCTCTCGCGGTACTTTGATGTCACACACCGATCGGTCTGATGGTGATGATCCGCTTCAAGTCGAACATGCCTTCAATGAACCATTCATAAAGAATGAATCAGCCATTTGAACGAATTATTAAGACATTACCACCACCTACTGGCAGTTTTAGTTTATTATTTAGAGTATAATTTCATTAAAGAAATAATTTCATACTTACATAGTAATAATAATAATAATAAAATTCATAAAATAAATTACTAAAGGTATATTTCACCCACCCAAAAATGACAATTGTGCCATCATTTACTCACCCTCATGATCCAAGAGTACATGTAACAAATTTTAATCAAACAAAATATTTCTTGTTGAAGCTACTTTTTGTAATATCTGTTTGATGCTTTACACAACAATGACTTTAAAATATCTTTTGGGAGTAATTTCTCAGCCAAATTTGATGTGCGATTAATTAATCGCCACATCATGTAATTAATTAGATAAAAAAAAATTATCACTTACCAGCCCTAATATTTACCATATGTAATTTTGAAAGCCTAGCGCACAAAAAACATTTAATTTACATTCTAGTGTTTTGTTTGTTGAATTATACAAAAATTTATAAATAAAAATTTGGCTGTTTAGGTGCATGTGAGTGTATGTACCTGAGAATCATGCAGTTGGTTATGAAAGCGCTGGATAAGATCGTTGAGTTCATCATTGAGCTCTGAGGTAATGCTCCTTCCAGACACACTTCCAGTAGTCTCTGTAACAACTGTAACACAAGAACAATGTCAATAAAAATGGAAAAATTTCTAACTTCAAGCAGCATGGAGTAAATATGTTCCCCGCACCAGTGTCATCCATCACTGCTATGGCTTGTTCAGCACTTTGCTGCATGGCCAGCAGTGCCGCCTGACGACCTTGTAGTGCTCTGAGTTGTTCCTGCTGCTCTAGCATCTTTTTCAGTAGATCATGCTGCTTTCTCATGTTCTCTAGCTCTTCTTTCTGCTCTCCACACACACCATGGCCCTGAGGAAGAGGATAGAGAAAGGTTTCATGAGGACAAGTGACTAGCAACAACCTGTGGAATTACGCAATAGCAACAACATGCTGAGGTTGCAGGTTGTTATAGAGACATTACAGTCAGCTAAGGCCTGGGCTCAACAATAAGAATCCCCACTGACCAAAGCCCAGTGTGTAAGAGTGTTCCAGGCCAGCTGACTAAACTGTCACTTTCAAGAACGCATACAAGAATGCATCTTTCATTAGCTAATCTTGTAAACTGATTTTAATGCCTCGCCAATCATTTAGTTTTCTGTAATGTACTGAACATCGTTGGTGTGAATTGTGCTGATGGAACAACATTATTATCTAACATATTCACTGATCTTCTTTGAAACATCAGCTAGGATCAGCAAAAATGGGACAAGCAATTAAATTGTATCTATATAATTTCCACTTATTGTTGTCAATTTAAATGTTTTTCTCAAATACAACACAAAATATTAATTTACTGACACAACCAAGGGCAAGTTGCATAAATATAGCCACTATATGTTAAGGCTGTGCTTTAAGAACTACTTTAGTTACAAGGGGTACAAGGGGAAATCAGTCTTATTTTTCAGATTCCAATTAGTCCAATCTTCCTTTTTATGTAACTAAAAAAAAAAAAGAC
>JAFVLL020042482.1:0-12641 GCA_021397915.2 Tor tambroides | reverse complement strand
TGTTATTCTCATCAACACTGATGCAGAAACAGTGCAACAACGATCCAGTTAGAAGACGTTTCAATCCACAAATCACCCACATTTACCATAGTTTTGCTGTAGCAACACTAACGGTAACAATGGTACGGTGGCAGAAAAGTAGGATATTCAAATTGAGTATTATTAATATACTAAATATGTTAAAGGAGTAATGAAATGTAATTACATTATTTTGTTAATTATTATCAGTTGATGTGGATTTGTAATTGATAATGTCTTTAGGCTACTGTTTTTCAATGCAAACACCATATAAACCATATAGTTAGGCTACTTTTTTTACCATGGTAATAAGGTGCTGTACTTTTGGTTATGTATAAAAGACAAGGCTGTTACAGTTTTCAGAATGGTACTGTCAAATGTACATCTGCATTCCAACTCAAGCTCCTGCTACTCCTGTTCTAATGTGCATTTCTAAGAGATAAAACTTGTAATATTATATGTTCAGTGCTACCAAATCTGTTCAAAATAATCATTATTAATAATCGCAATTACAATCTCAAGGGAATAATCGACAATTATGATTTTTGTCATAATCGTGCAGCCCTACCGTACCTTATATAGAAAGGAAGCAAAACTGGCATTTCAAATGCACACTAACCTCATTGTCAGTGACAGTAACTGGAGGAGGTTCAGTGGTGGGTTTGAGGCCACTTGTGTTGGCTTTAGCTGAGGAAGAGGAGTGTAACGGTACAGGAGCAGGAGTAGAGGCTGCTGCAGGAATCTTCCTCATCTGACCACTGACACTACTGCTAACAGACGACTGACAGGAAACAATGGGATTAAATTAAATAAGACTATCTCAGCAGTTGTTTGTGTCTATGAGAGTACCATGCGCAAAAAAAAAGTGCACGTTTGAAGTACCTGCAGGTCAGGACAAGCCCATTGCAAGTCCTGTATCTTGCCCTGAATCGCCATCAGTCTCTGTCTCTCTTCATGTAGCTGCTTTAGTTCCTGCTGCTGCTGCTTGAGTTTCTCCTCATACAATTTCTCTCTAAAAAAACAGGTATTATACAAGCTGTTTAACAAAAGGCACTACGCAAAAACATGCTACAGCATGATATTAAAGCATGTTTACAAACAACCCAATATGAACTGAAAATGCAAGCAAATATCTCATTTCCATATGAGAAATACACACTAACCTGGTCTTTTCAGAGAGGGCGATGTCTCTCTGGATTTTGGGAGCTGTTGCTCGGGTGTTATTGGGTTGTTGCTTCAAACCCTCATCCTCATTAGCTGTAGTACCATCTGTATCATCACTCTACAGTAACATTAACAGACCAATAGAAAAAGTCTTTAACAGGTTGACAAAAGAAAGTGTAAAAAAGAAAAAAAACAGGCAGGAGAATCTGAAAAAAAAGGGTTTGTTTATACAAGATACACACACTATATTTGCATTGAAATTCACATTTATGCATTTAGCAGATGCTTTTATCCAAAACAACTTACAAGAGAGGAACAAAGGGAATTCGTCCAATAGTCAACAATATTTATGACATACAATGCCAGGTTTAATAATGAAAAACTAGATCAGGAAGCAAGCTACAGAATAAAGTGTTGTTAGCTGCTTCTTGACAGATGTGATGTTCTTAGCAGTCTGTGTAGAGGTTTGCAGCTCTGCATTATGAATAACCAGAACCTCACATCAGCCTCATGGCTCCAGACTCTCACCTGCACCATGGCCACCAGTTCTTGGAGTTGTCTGAGTTTCTGTTTGGCTGTTTGAAGACGACGGACTTTCTGAGCATAATCTGTGTCACCACCTAGACTGCTTCTACGACTGGAGCCTGAACCATCACTGTCTCTGCCTCCTCTTGCCCCATCATCATCCTCCAGTCCCTCATCATCATCCTCATCTTTAACACCATCGTAAGGCCTGTCCCGATTGAACTGGCATTCTAAAGTGATAACAATGCAAATAAAATAAATAGTTAATAGGTTGATAGTTTTGTCAGCACACCTTATTTTTAATTTTAGGTCAATACGTTTATACAAAGACCGAATGTGTTGACAGATTTTGCACAATGGTGACTATTTCTAGATTTGAAAGATTGTAAGGTCTGACCTATGACTGAAGGGACGTTGAGACTGCGGAGGTTGGCTGCTGAGCGGTTATTGATTTCACATTCTGTGTTCAGACGGCCATCTCTATTATTGGAGGCACTGCGAGCTTTCCCCAAACTGTTCATGTCCATCCAGTTACTCGGAGTCTGTGGTTGGGCTGGATTTCTATGAAAATAAAACATTTATTTCTAATTTCCCCTCAATTAACAACAACTGAAAAGCAGCCAGTTATTTTCAGATTCCTTCAACAGGACAATTTTCACAGAAGCAGAGGCAACGTGTATCCTTTAAAATCACACAGATGACGCAATGAAAAGACAAGTATTCAAGATTGGATCACCCACACTGAAACTGTGACGCAACGTTTTGGCACGGCGCACGACCTAAGACTTTTTCTAGTCATTTTTCTTTTTGCAAGACACTAGAGCTGGGTATTGACACAGATTTAATTAATTTGATTTGATATAATTTTTTCTGGATATATAACAGGTACAGTACGATTTAATTTTTCTGAATGAAAACAATCTCTCAACTAATACTGTAAACTCTACAGACAACCCTGTCAGTTGATACATACTATAATGTTAAAGGTTTTCAATTAAAAACAGAATCCAAAATATTAAATTTAATTGCAATTTATTTTTAGATGTAATCAACAAAATAAAAACTAGTTGAATACAAACATTTAAACTGAACATGAGTTTTGAAATCAGCTTTTTAATTATGTAATTAAGTTTCTACTCCAATTCGTTGTTGAATTGTGTTTCATAAAAAAAATATTTTTATAATAGATTTATTAACATACATTACTAGGTTAGGTAAAAATGTAATGAATATAATGAACGAATAGTTATGGACAAGCAATGGACATTGAATCTTTCAGTAGCTGAAACACTCCTTACATGAGACATGATACATTTCAGCAAGTTGCTCTGTATCATACCTCATACCTTCAGATGTTCATTCATGTTTATTCCATGCAATAACTAGTAGTAAAGAGGAAGAGATGATCGCTACACATGCTCAGTGTTGCAGCTTGAACTGAGGTGGCTACAGCGATCTGTCATGCCACATCAAACTTGTCAAAACGGTAATTAACAGAACTTGAAAGCTGAGATTTCATATAAATTTCATATAAAAAAGTAACAATGCACAAAGCTTAATGTGATTACTGGACTACAAATGATGTTTATATATATGTGTGAATATACTGTAAATATAAAAGAGCAGACGGGCTTATTGAAAATGCTATTTCATTCTCTGCCAACAGGGGGTGCTATTGGAGCAGCAGAAATAGCAGTTTCCCGATAATGGCTGTACACAAAGCAGCACTGCGTTCATGAAAGCTATCGGGCATTATCTGAAAAATGAAATGAAAATTACAAAAACTTTTCTGAAGACAGTCAGCTCATATAAAAATACCAGTGCTGCGTTTTGACTGAAACGTGCAGAGCTCATGTTTATTCAATGAAATTTTAGAAAATCTATTTGTGGCAGACACTGTTGATATTGTGGCAGGCCGCCACAAATAAATCATTGTATGGGAAATACTGATTTTGGTTCATCAAAATGAAGGTTGATTAAAATCAATTAATTAATACTGTCAACCCAGCCCTAGTCACACTTTCTGGTATTGCTGAGTGGACCATTCTAAAATTAAAGCAGGAATTGGATTCTCACGTGGTCTCATGTTAACACATATAACTGTTTAAATGTTGTGGCTAACACTTTCGAAACAGTATTTTAATGATTACACTTGTCCATCAAACTTTCAATACTGTACACACAATTTTTGTATTGAAGTGACTACTCTGTACCTGATGTTAGTGACCGGTTCATGGTTCTCCTGCTCTGAATCAAACATGGCCTCAAAAAGTGAACCATCCTCCGTTTCATCATCGTCCTCCCTCACATTCTCATTTACTGTGTCCACCACCATATCTGATGTCTGTTCATAATACTGAACAAGCTCTCTTAGTTCATTTAAACGCTTGTGCACCTCCTTAAGTTTCCTGCATTAAGTAACAAAACAGACATCAATACGCTGCATTACTAAACATTAACAAAAAAAACATATCAGTTTGGTACACAAATTGAACTGAGATCAAATGAGATGAATAGAGAAACCTGAGTTTATCAGCAGGGTGGTTATCATCTACATGTGTGTAAGAGGAGGAAGAGTCCTGCCTCACTGGACGTGGTCCATTTCCCTCTCTACCCAATACAGAAGGACGCTCTGACATGCCCATGCGTGTACCATGCTGACTGACACTCTGACCTGAAGAAACACAAATACATTATTTAATAAGTAACAGTACTTTTCACACAATTGCATCAAAAGTATTTAACACAACACAACATATTGCAAAAATGTACAATAGAGAAGGGGCTAAAGAGAAGGGGCTTATTAAAAATAGAAAGGCTCAGAGTAACTGCATGTGCTGTGTGAGGGGGCTTACATGAACTGTTGTTAAGGGTCTGGTCCCTAAGGGAGTGGAGTTCCTGAAGGATCTTGTCCATGGTCTGCTTTTTGTCCTGTAGTTCCTGCAGTTTGGTGAGTTTAGTGCTGGCGGATGTTGATGTAGTAGTTAGTGGGGCAGAGGAGGGCAACTGACTCCTGGAATTATGGGTAGTGCGTGATCGGCACACCTCTCTTGAAAGAGAGAGACATTCTGCCTGTCGTCGGTTGTCAGGGACCGTCTGAGACTGAGAGAGAAAAATAGAAATTTAGTAGCCAGTTTGTGTTATATTTAGGAACAGAGAAAACTTTTTTTTAAATGTCACAGTAGTTAAACATTAAATTGAATGCTCCGTCATGTGATGTGGTTATATTATTTAGTTAGGACAATAGAGAACTTTTGTCTGTTCAAAGAATGGAACCGACATCATTCAACAATTGTTTTCACTTATAGATGCTGAAATGCCAAACTGCAATACAGTCACTCTCTCTGTCTTTATACAACCCGAATTCTGGAAATGTTGGGACGTTTTTTAAATTTGAATAAAATGAAAACTAAAAGACTTTCAAATTGCATGAGCAAATATTTTATTCACAATAGAACAGAGAACATAAATGTTTAAACTGAGAAATTTTAAAATTTTATGCACTAAATGAGCTCATTTCAAATTTGATGCCTGCTACAGGTCTCAAAATAGTTGGGACAGGGGCATGTTTACCATTGTGTAGCATCTCCTCTTCTTTTCAAAACAGTTTGAAGATGTCTGGGCATCGAGGTTATGAGTTTCTGGAGTTTTGGTCCCATTCTTGCCTGATATAGGTTTCCAGCTGCTGAAGAGTTTGCGGTCGTCTTTGACGTATTTTTCGTTTAATGATGCACCAAATGTTCTCTATAGGTGAAAGATCTAGTCTGCAAGCAGGCCAATTCAGCACCCGGACTCTTCTACTACGAAGCCATGCTGTTGTAATAGCTGCAGTATGTGGTTTTGCATTGTCCTGCTGAAATGCACGTGGTCTGGAGGGGAGCATATGTCGCTATAAAACCTTTATATACCTTTCAGCATTCATAGTGCCTTCCAAAACATGCAAGCTGCCCATACCGTATGCACTTATGCACCCCCATACCATCAGAGATGCTGGCTTTTGAACTGAATGCTGATGACACGCTGGAAGGTCTCCCTCCTCTTTAGCCCGGAGGACACGGCGTCCGTGATTTCCAACAAGAATGTCAAATTTGGACTCGTCTGACCATAGAACATTTTTCCACTTAGAAACAGTCCATTTTAAATGAGCCTTGGCCCACAGGACACGACAGGGCTTCTGGACCATGTTCACATATGGCTTCCTTTTTGCATGATAGAGCTTTAGTTGGCATCTGCAGATGGCACGACAGATTGTGTTCGCCGACAGTGGTTTCTGGAAGTATTCCTGGGCCCATTTAGTAATGTCAATGACAGAATCATGCCAATGAGTGAAGCAGCGTCATCTGAGGGCACGAAGACCATGGGCATCCAACAAAGGTTGGCTGCTTTGGCCTTGTCCCTTATGCACAGAGATTTTTCCAGTTTCTCTGAATCCTTTGATGACGGTATGCACTGTAGATGATGAGATTTGCAAAGTCTTTGCAATTTGACGTTGAGGAATGTTGTTTTTAAAGTATTCCACAATCTTTTTATGCACTCTTTCACAGATTTGAGAGCCTCTGCCCATCTTTACTTCTGAGAGACTCTGTCTCTCTAAGACATCCCTTTTATAGCTAATCATGTTACAGACCTGATGTCAATGCACTTAATATGTTGCTAGATGTTCTCCCAGCTGAATCTTTTCAAAATTTCTTGTTTTTTCAGCCCTTTGTTGCCCCTGTGTCAACTTTTTTGAGACGTGTAGCAGGCATCAAATTTGAAATGAGCTCATGTAGTGGATGAAAGTGTAAAATTTATCTGTTTAAACATTTGTTATGTTCTCTATGTTCTATTGTGAATAAAATATTGGCTCATTTGATTTGAAAGTCTTTTAGTTTTCATTTTATTGAAATTTAAAAAACATCCCAACATTTCTGGAATTTGGGTTGTATATTATTCTAATAACTAATATTTACCATATAAGATTTTAAAAGCCTTGAGCACAAAATAATATTTCACATATTAAAATACTTTCTAGTGTTTTGTCTGTTGAATTCCAATGCAAATAAATTATACATAAATGTATAAATAAAAATCAGGCTGTTTAGCTATGTGCGCGCATGTATGTACCTGAGAATCATGCAGTTGGTTATGAAAGCGCTGGATAAGATCGTTGAGTTCATCATTGAGCTCTGAGGTAATGCTCCTTCCAGACACACTTCCAGTTGTCTCTGTAACAACTGTAATGCAAAAATAATGTCAATAAAAATGGAAACAATTCTAACTTCGAGCAGCATGAAGTAAATATGTTTCACGCACCAGTGTCATCCATCACTGCTATGGCTTGTTCAGCGCTTTGCTGCATGGCCAGCAGTGCCGCCTGACGGCCTTGTAGTGCTCTGAGTTGTTCCTGCTGTTCTAGCATCTTTTTCAGTAGATCATGCTGCTTTCTCATGTTCTCTAGCTCTTCTTTCTGTTCTCCACACACACCATGGCCCTGAGAAGGAGAGAGAAAGATATCATGAGGAAAAATTACTAGTATCAACCTGTGGAACTATGTTATGCTAATGCCTGGGCTCAACAATAAGGATCCCTGCTGACCAAGGCCCAGTGTGTAAGAGTTCCAGGGCAGCTGACTCAACGGTCACTTTCAAGAACGTATATAAGAAGGCATCTTTCATTAGCTAATCTTGTAAACTGATTTTGCCAATAATTTGAATTCTGTGATGTACTGAAAATTGTTGGTGTGAATTGTGATGATGGAATAGCATCATCATTATCTAACATATTCATTGATCTTCTCTGAAACATTAGTTGGGATCAGTCTTCAGCAAAAATGGAACAAGCAATTAAATTATATCTATATAATTTCTGGCTATTGTTGTCAATTTAAATGTTTTTCTTAAATTGAACTCAAAATAATAATTTACTGACCCGACCAAGGGCCAGTTGCATAAACATAACCACTATAGGCTGTGTTTTAAGAAGTAGTTTAGTTACAAGGGGTAATCAGTCTTATTTTTTCAGATTCAAATTAGTCCAATCCTTTTTATGTAACTGAAAAGAAAAGAAGAGAGAAAAAAAGAAGTCTTGAAGAAAAAAAGACAACAACTGAAAACTAACTTTATTAACTTAAGATTAGACTTATGCTTATGCAACCAGCCACAGGTTAGCAGGAAATACACCTACTGTTGAGACTGTGGTGCACAATCACATCACACAATTTAAAGACATTTGATGAAGCATTTATAAATCCACAGAATTAGTTGTTCTCCAAGCACTGAACCCCAAAATAGTCAGTCATGGACAAGTATTAAACTCTAAAGCACTTTTTTCCTTGTGAGGCTTTTGGTTGCTTTATCCTCAAATGAACTCTATAATACCAAGCAGGGCTCTGAACAGTTCAAGGAACGAAAACGAATGAAATTGACAAGAACAGAACCAGAAACCAAATCAAATTTTATAGTTCCGAACAGAATCAAAAATTTGAAATGGCCATTAACCGGTTAATAACGTTATTTTATCGTTCCATTTAATATTTGAAATTTGCTGTCAACCAATCACGAATTCCAGTAGTACGGCCTATGCAAATGTGGCGCTGACGCATCCAGTGAGTGAAACGCCCATGCTCAGCTGTGAACTCATCATAGGTAAGTCGCAACGGCAATGCACCGGCGTTAAAAGTTTATCTGAGGATAGTGTAAGATGGATTCAATAGATCACATGCACCTGCAGCGCTTCTGTGAACGTAGAAAACAGAATAAAAAGGAATATAGGCCTATACACGAAATATTTCATTGTTCAGATCATTGACAGATTAACAAAACTAAAGAAAAAAATGTGCTGAGTTTTGGTTTATTTTGACGCGATCCAAAGTTCACAGACAGGAAAACGAGATGCCGGAAAGTAGTTTGTTTTTTTATTTTGCAAAAGCTTTACAGTTTTATTTATTTTACAAATGCTTGACAGTTTTGAATGATGTCTTGCTTCTATCTGTGCAACCAGCGTTGGTATTAGTGATGCACCGATCATGATTTTTCATGGCCGATTCCGATACCGATTTCCGATTTTTTTTTCTTTAAGCAACAAAGAAAGAATGAAAATATACATAAGTTTATTTGGTATTTAACAGGCCAAACTGGCTTTTGGCTATTGAAAACAATAACTGTAATCA
Source organism: Tor tambroides (assembly GCA_021397915.2). NCBI lineage: Eukaryota > Metazoa > Chordata > Actinopteri > Cypriniformes > Cyprinidae > Tor > Tor tambroides. The sequence continues at coordinate 3,784 of JAFVLL020042482.1, read as the reverse complement.
TCTGAAAATAAAGGCAGTAACTGCGCAGTAAGTACATTCAATAGAAACATTGATGGTCCTGACATCAGCATTTAGCTTTTTTTTTTTTTTAAATTGGGTTGAAACTACATAAAATTGGCCTTAAATGAAAACATTAACTGTAACCATGTGAAATTAAAGGCAACAACTGCAGTTACAATCCAAACAACACAATCAACACTCATTCAACAGTCCAAACAAAAGATACATTTAATCATATTCTATATTTGTTTTTTGCTTAAATTTAGTGTAAAGAAAAAATCCTTACTAGTGAACTAAATAAAACCAAAGTAGGCTATAAATTATTCCAAAATGTCAAATCAAATAATGTTTGTGTTTAAATCTAGTAAAACAAAGATGTTGATAGCAGGTGCTTTTTTAAATCAATGAAGTCACGTAATTTTAAGGTAAAATAAAAATAATCATCCTGTACAGAACTGACCTTTACTTCTAGCTTTTCAAAAGTGCAGGCAAGTTTTTTTTTTTTTAATTCTTTACAAAAAGAAGCATTTCAGCTTTGTCACAAGTTGGTCTGTTTCGTTTCTCACCCAACACGTGAGAAGCTACGCTGAATAGCTGTACGAGTTCGATACTTTTTTGCACCTCCACTGACTACTGATACTCACCGAGTATCGAAAACGCTGATGCCGCACCAAATTTCACATCAAGGGGTTAATCTCATCAACGCTGGGTGAGGCAATAAGCCTGCAGCACTAGGTGGCTGATCAGTAGCGACGCGGCAATGATTGATCAGTGTTTGACATCCGCGAGAGCGATTCGAAAGCGTACAGAGCAGTCTACTCTCTATATCGCACGGTTGTGTTTATCACACACAGACTGAAGCGTGCGTGACGCTCGCGGTGATTTCAGCGTCTGCCGTCTAAATGAGGACATAAACACATGAACAACATCTCCAGAACTGCTCTGAGAGTCACTCCATGAGCATTTTACCATTTGATTTGAGTAAAACTAGCGTCATATCATACACACACAGAACTGTAAAGATATTCACAGCAACCCGTCAAAATAAAAGTTCGGTTTAACTTTGAAGACACTGCGGCAGAAATATATTAATATTGTTCAGCAGAGTGTACATACTGCTACTACTAGGCTCTAAGTAAAATTATTAAAACTTTATATTTTTTTAAGTAATGATCACACAACATACTACAACACAGAATTTAATAACAATAAAACGTATGGTGAAAGAAAATAAAACACCCACTTATGAAAGTGGATAAAGATTTTCAATTTCTTGAAGTCTTTAACAACCTAGAATAAATGAATAGAAATGAAGATTCTGTCTGAGCTATGCGTTTTAAAACGAACAAACACTAGTGTAAACTGAAAACTATTTGAGCTTTATTAAAATTATTTGCACTGATTTATTGTGTTGGATATATTTTGTTCCTTTGTGCAGTGTCTCAGGAGATGAGTCTTTGAGTCTGTATCAATGTCAACAAGCTGAAAAAAATAAAACCAAAGTTTTTTGAGATAATGTAAACTTGTTAAAACTGATTTCATAAAATTGGTATCGGAAAAAGTATCGTTCAGGAACTGGTATCGAACTCAAGGTATCGGTATCGGTAATTTTTGAACGATACCCAGCCCTAGCGCTGAACAACCGTTCACTGTCTACGCTTGTGCAGGGCGCAGACAGATACGCTCGCACAACTTCAGCGAGCGCAGGAAAGCGGCTCTTATTTGTGCGCCAGTAACGTTACACCAACGGCTGTTCGCTTCTTGGTATCTGTTTTTCTGTGTTTGTTGTGCTTGTGACGAATGTCTTCCACACAAATGACATGTTCGTGAATGATTACAATGTAGTATGACTATGCACGCGGGCGCACAATGTAGTATGCACGCAAAAGACAAAAAACCGGCCGGTTGTCGATCGCGCATTATAAGCAAAAACCAGCCGGTTCCGATCTATGGCCGGTCAACCAGTGCATCCCTAGTTGGTATGACCAACGTGCCGGTGCCTCACACGCACAAAGACACAACATATTTTTGCGACATTGCAGCCTGTTCACTATCAAAATAAAATACAGTTAAAGAAACTTATAAAAAGTTACTCTGCTCTGTTGTACAATCTGTTGCGTTCAGTGTGACCACCGCCTCACTGTACTGATATAGCCGATGTGAAGGATGATGTTTTAAGTCGATGCGAGTGAAGTACAAAGTAGGGATGCACGATATTGGATTTTGCCGATATCCGATACGTCAATATTTTTCAACTCATTTTGGCCGATATCGACATATTTCCTTTTGTTTGGAAACAACACCAAGTCTCTCCTGTGCAGAAATAAGCAAAGTATTTTAAATTTGGTTCATTTTTAACAAGAACTTATTTAAAATTATTTAATTTAAGTGACATGTTTGTGGGTTTTTTTTTTTTTTTTTTTTGTTCATGTAAGCTATAGCTTCTGAACTTTAAATCAAAACATACTCATGATTTTATGGCATCAGTTACTGCTTTATTTAATCAGAAACAGTCTAAATATTATTTGTGTATTTTGCTTTCATTTTATTAGAAGTAGGCCAACAGCGCCCCCCTACGGAATTAAAACTCCTTAAGCAGGATTTAGACTTTCACCTAGCTCCGTATCGCAAGCCTCCACTGACTGCGCACACACCTTCCCAAACGGACGAGGCTCTTATAATTATCGCATTTACCGTTGTACTATTCTTTGAAATGACAAGGGGCGACGAGGAGTAATTGTCCTCTAAAACCATTGGGAATCACCGGTGAGAAGTCATTTGCCGGTACAAGGCTTCTCGTGTGATAAATGAGTTGATGAATTAAAAATTTCTTTATGTACAAACTTATTAAAATAATCTTAAGGTTTTGGGTTTATTTCGCATCAAACAAGACAACTTTAAGCAAATAGTGTATAAACAGTATCTAAATGAATACTATTTCTATTTTTATACAATAAAAACAAAATGTACTTCAATTAAAAAGCCTTGGACAAATAGTCCAAAAAAAAAAAAAGTATTGTTTTCTGTCAAAGCATCAAAAAGCACCTGATGTAGTTTGAACTTCACATCAAACTGCTTCCGTTTCACACAAATGCCGGCACAGACGTGCCTGTTCGGCCACTCTCGCCTTGAACTCGTGCATCTTCGGAAGTGGAGCTGCACGGAAAATTACAAAAAATGCCGTGCACGCCGCCACGCAAAATGAGGTCACGTGCACTCAAAGCGAACTTACAACCAACACTGCGATGACATCATATTTTCCGCACGCACCCAAGCTAACTTGAAGACACAGAGTAAAAATCAGCCTTTACTGAATGGGCATTAGGACCCAGGGCAGGCTGCCGCTGCATGTGCTATTACTTTTGACTATCACACACCGAACGTGTCATTCTGTACGTGCATTCTCAGTTTAAATGCAGTGATCAAAAGCAGTGAATCTAATCATCATTCAGGCAAAACTTTGCTTCAAGAATGAGCCACACTGCTGACGTGATCTAATCGCTAGCACACCCTGAGCACATGTGAGTTAGTAGGGCCTTTCGCACTGCTTTAGTTCCAGAACTAAAAGTACAGTACTAAAGTACTGGGATGATTTTGCGCGAACTATTTCCCAGTACCATTTAAAGGGTTGCATTCGCACCAACAGTGAGTACTAAGAAGTGACGTAAACCGGTCAACAGCGACGTCAATTGTACGCGGCGTTCAACAACGTAAACAAAGAAGAACAACATTAACAACAGGAGGATGGAGGATGCTGTGATCGGAGCTGTGTTTTTGTTGTCTC
>JAFVLL020042480.1:0-30707 GCA_021397915.2 Tor tambroides | reverse complement strand
ACCACTTGAGGTCTGGCGGTGAGGAAATCCTGAATCCAGTCACAGAGTGAAGAGTTTAGGCCGAGGTCTGTGAGTTTTGAGGCTAGCTTGATGGGACTATAGTATTGAAAGCTGAGCTATAGTCAATGAATAGCAGCCAAAAGCTATAATGAAACATCCTTTTTTTCTTTAAAATGGTTACATTAACCATGTTTGTTTAAATCAAAGTGGAAATCACTTTACTAAATAATGTAAACTTAACTGACTGCTTCACTTCCACTTTAAAGCAGCGTTTGTGAGCGCAGTGCTGCTTTGTGTACATCCAGGGAAATGGCTATTTTTACCGCTCCAAAAGAGGCACCTAGTGGCAAAGAATGAATTTGCATTTTCATTCAGACCAATGCAAAAAGACCAACAAGTGGGCGGGCATATGTTAATGTTTCATATTGACATCAACATGAAACAGCTTGGGATTCGTTTTAAAAACGACTCGTTTTAATGATTCAGAGTCGACTCTTTCTTTTGAGAGACAATAACTTTATACACGGAGCACTTTCAGATTTAAAACTTTGCAGGATGTTTTCATTGACTTAGAGCTGTGTTACACACTGCATAAAAGGTAATTTTCAAAAATCCATAATAAGGGCACTTTAAAAGGATAACTCGCCAAATTTGAAAATTCTGTCATTATGTACTCAGTCATGTTGTTACAAACATATATGACTCTCTATCTTCTGAATATTCTGATAATAATGATAATATTCTGAATAATGTTTCAACTATTTTTGGCCATTCAATGAAAGTCAGCAGGGTCCAAAACAACACTGGATCCAACTGACTTTCTCTGTATGAACAAAAACACTGAGACATTTTTTTAAAATATCTTTTGTTTGGACCAATGAGTGAATGATGGAATGTTCACTTTTGGGTAAACTACTGTATCTCTTTAATCTCTCTCTCTCCCCCTCTCTCTTTTTTATTTATCCCTCTCTCAACATATTCTTCAGACATGTGTCATTAGTCAGCCTTGACTTTAAACTGTTAGTGCACAGCAGTGTGCCAACAATTGCTAGCATCTAATACCCTGAACATTCATTGTATTTGTTTCTTACTTTATATCGAAATAACCACATCTGTACTTCTCTCAAAATACAGCCTCACCTGGGAGCATTAATATTTTCTACATTCTCAAGCTGATTGTTTCTAACACATGAGTTAACAATAATGCAAATAAAGTGTTGTAAACTGGAAGGCCATGACCCCAAAATGGATTTGGATATCTGGCACAGCAGGGAAAAATTATGCTAAATGAAAAACATAACATGCAACAAACCGTATAATAGTGCAGCTTTAAGATTTGAGCACATATAAACACAATAACACAGTAAATATGTTTATAAACATTTAGAAGGGAGGTGAAAATGCTTCCCATATCTTTAATATTGCTGAAAATGTTGTGCATTAACCAACCTGGTCTCATGACGAAAACGTACCTCGGGGAACTTTTTCGCAAGATGCAAAATACGTACCGCCATGTACGTAAATATCTGTAAATAACTAAATAACTTGTAAAATAACTAAACCTGCCTGATAGTATGTACAAAAGCAAAAGTGACATAAAAACAAAATCGCAAGCATGCCGTTTTAGCTTGTTTTTCGATCTCTCATCTTTCAGGTTTTTCATCGTGAGTCATGTTTTTCACGGGATTCGTACCCAAGGATTCCGCATCCTAAATCCAATTCTGTGCCAGCTGAATGAAACATATAGAGCTGTAATCATAACTGTGTACGAAAACGATTACAAGTGCTCGCTATTTAACCGCCTTTAGTTTTCATTTATGTTGGAAACTGCAGTGATATGTAGTTATTGATACGTATGTTGTGTCTTGTGAAAAAAAAAAGTTCCCAGAGGTACGTTTTCCTTATGAGACCAGGTAGGCATTAACTGTAAACCTAAAAAAATTGTTACTGTCAATTATTTGGTTACCATCATTCTTCAAAATATCTTCTTTTGTGTTAAGCAGATGAAAGAAATTCACACAGGTTTGGAATGACAGGAGAGTAAATGATGAGAGAATTTTCATTGTTGGATGAACTACATATTTATTTATTTAGCAGATGCTTTATCAAAGCCTATTTAAAAATAAGAATAACACAAGCAGCAGATGTGTATGCATTTTTTTTGTCCAAACAGCCAAAATGTGCAAAAAATCTGGTTAGTTAGACAAGTGTTCCCAGAAGAGATGTGAGAAATAATGAACAGTATAGAATGCATAAGATAAACATGGTACTACTGTATGTTGAGGCGCCACTCAATGTCCACTTTAAAATGTGGTTCCTGAAGCAAAACCAATGAAAGAGAGATCTCGAAAAGATCAGGGAAGGCATATTTTAAAGCATTCGGATATGCTCTGAAGTTTGTGACTCAGGTGCTCTTCTGTACTTGGTTAAGCAAAGTGATGGGGCCTGGCAAGTCTGATCTGAGCAGAAGACAGCCACATCATTAGGGGGAGTTCAGAGCCTCCTTTGCCTCTAGGGAGGAGATGACAGCTCATCACAGCCTTGGGGTTACCTTTCTTTAAAAATATGTTAATCAAAAGGCGCTAGGGAGAATTTTAATAAAATGAGATCAAATGCATTCATTCTTTTTTAAAATAATAGTTGTCTTCCATGATTTAAAAGAAATACTCTGTACCATCTAGAACTATATCTGACTAATCATCCTGGTCCTACAGAGAGATGGCCATGTGATGGAGAATAATTGGCTACACACTGTCCAGAAAGATTCACAGCTTTCATAGGACTACACCTGCCTGTCAACTGCCTGAACTTGTACATGACAACAGAGTTAAAGCAGGAGACTGAATCTTTATATTACTCTTCATAGTTATTATTTATAAAGGATGGAATTTGCGAAAATAGAGACATTTTTGCTAGTGAAGTTGAATGTAAATCTTATGAAACACTTTGCCAGGGATCAGTTACAGTAATGCATCATTGATACACAGCTGTCAAAAATAAAATAAAATAAAATAAAATAAAATAAAATAATGCCCTGCAAATACTTGTAGACAAAAATAAATAAATAAATACACATTTTAAATAATTAATACCCTGCAAATATTAAAATATTATAGTCATTAACTTGAATATAAAATATAAATAAAATAATAATAAATATATAAAATAAAATACATTAAAATAAAACAAAATAAAATAAAATGCACATATTAAATAATACCCTGCAAATATTTGTAGATACACAAACAAACAAACAAATAAATAAATAAATAAATACAATTATATTAAATAATTAACACCCTGCAAATATTGTAGTCATTAACTCGAATATATTAAATAGAAATAAAAGAATAATAAATGTACAAATGTAAAATAAAACAGATTAAACTAAAATGCACATATTAAATAATACCCTATATTTGTAGAAATAAATAAATAATTCATGTTAAATAATTAATACTCTGCAAATACTGTAGTCATTAACTCAAATATGAAATATAAATACAATAATAATAAAATTATAAAATAAAATAAAATCCTCAATAAAAGTTGCTTGCAAAATGACCCCAAGCCTGGTCTTTCTCTTTCTTGCTGTCAGTCTTTTGAAATAGTTTGCCCTCAGCTGGAAAAAATAAAAATAAAATAGACATATTAAATAATACCCTGAAAATATTGTAGACAAAGCATAATTCTGCAACGTGTTCCCTAATAAATGCTGCTTAGGGACCTATCTCACCAAAACAACCCCAACCCATGTCTTTCTCTTTATTGTTGTCATGAAACACTTTGCCAGGGCTCAGTTGCAGTAATGCTTAGTCTCTCATTAATTCTCCTTTCCCTCTGTTATCATACACTCTATCATTTTTTATAGTAGGGTGCAGTATGCATAGAGAGTTGTCTTAAACTCGGTCGCTTTGTTATGTGTTGAAACTATCGTGCAATGAAAGCACATTAGTACATCTTAAAGGCAGTGTCTGTGAGATCCAGACAGTCTGTACACAAGACTATTCACATGGGAGTCCTTGTCAATGCTAATTGGCCCACCAACCTCTGGCAGTGAAGCAGAACAACATTTTCTACACACAACACTTGTTAACTAGTAAATCCAGCCCTGAAAGATCCACTTTTTGAGCTACAGCGTCTAGGGATGTATTTAACCTGTGATTGTACACCAGGAGAGAATTCTGAGATCAGTGACCAAGAGCAGAACGTCTCTGAGGCTTTTACAAAGCTAGATTTTGCAGAAGAACATAATGGTGCTGCCAGAGACTCTGTTCTCTTGTATCCATGTCTGTTTTATTTCCAGAAGTAATTAATGAACATGTTGGATTTGTCTCATATCCATTGGAATTTAACAAATGCATGTGGTTCTATTATAAGGCAAAGGCAACAGGAAAAGAGAACGGTTTTCTTTCTGTTTCTTTGTCATTTCTTTTCCTCTTCTTCTTCGTGCCATAAAGCTTGGGTCATGATTAATGGCTTTAACACATTCAAATGCCATTTTGCTTCAGATAAATAAATGCACTCTTTCTGAGCAAGAACATTTTCTTTTCACATAGCATTTAGGAACAAACACGAAACGTTGACCTTTTAAGAGAAATTTAATGGCCATTAGTGTACTGTGAACATGAATATAGTTCTTTTACCGCACATAGTCACATTTAATATGTCTTTAGATTGCATTTTTTCTTTTCCTGTTGTCTTGTTCTTATTAAAATGCACTTAAATTCCCTTTGTAGTCTGCAGCACTCATTAATGAATACAATGTCTATAGTTTTCCATAATTAGAACCCATGAGGGGTTTTTTGTATTACAGTTTTAGTTTGTTTTATTCAGCATTAAAGGAGCAATTTGTTTAATTTCTCAAGAGTTTAACTCTTGCTGACAACAATGGTTGGCCAAAGACAAACTTCATTCATTTCTTGGGAGGAACTGAAATATTAGAGTGTAATCTTTAGCAGCAACTGTTGTCATTTAGTCTGAGATTTATTTCCTTTACATAATTTAAATTTGCACCAGGGAGGCTGGATTAAATGGAACATTATTTGAAAATGAGTTACAGGTTCCCTCAAAGCACCACCAATAATTCTGCATTAGTCTCTGAAATATTTAATAAGGTTTTGAAATATTTATAAAAGATGGAGTTCAGAATAAAGAGACATTTTCTGGTAGTAAAACGCATTCTTATGAAACACAATTTGCACCATTACTTGATATTACAATTGAAAATAAAATAAAATAAAATAAAATAAAATAAAATAAAATAAAATAAAACACACTTTGCACCATTACTTGATATTACAATTGAAAAAAACAAAAAAAAACAAAAACAAAAAAATTGTTAGGAAAATCCCTAAATAAAGAATTTAAAGACATTCATATTAGGGCAGGTGAAACCAATGAACAAAGAAAAAGTATGTTTAGAATATTTAGTCAAAATACAATTGTGTGATGTATTCCACTTCCAATTATTTCCATTGTGTCTTACAATTTTTATTAACATACAGTGGCCCAGTAGTGCACAACACAGCGAAATCTCCACATCACAACGAAATGTCCACAACATAACAAAATCTCTGCAACACAATGCACAGGACTAATTTCATTGTGCTGTGGCTTCTTTCTGTTGTGTTGTGCTAATTTTGTTGTGTTTCAGCTAAAAATTGTAAGACACAATGGAAATAATTGGAAGACTCCTATGTTAGAATGCTGTTCATCGACTTCAGCTCAGCATTCAACACAATAATCCCACAACAGCTCATTAATAAACTAAACCTGCTGGGCCTTAACAATTCCCTCTGTAATTGGATCCTGGACTTTCTAACCGGAAGACCTCAGTCAGTCCGTGTCGGCCACAACACCTCGAGCACTACCACACTGAGCACAGGTGCACCACAAGGCTGTGTGCTCAGCCCGCTGCTCTTCACGCTGCTGACCCACGACTGCACTGCCAAGTTCAGCTCCAACCACATCATCAAGTTTGCTGATGACACAACGGTGGTAGGTCTCATCAGCAACAACGATGAAACGCACTACAGAGAGGAAGTGGCACAGCTGGCTGAATGGTGTGGTGCTAACAACCTGTCCCTCAATGTGGAGAAGACAAAGGAGGTTGTGATGGACTTCAGGAGAAACTCCGTTGACCACCCCCCACTGACCATCGACAGCTCGACTGTGGAGAGAGTCAGCAGCACTAAATTCCTGGGGGTGCACATCACAGAGGACCTCACCTGGACCACCAACACCATGTCACTCTCCAAGAAGGCACAACAGCGCCTACACTTTCTCCGCCGGCTGAAAAGAGCAAGTCTCCCAGCACCCATCCTCACCACTTTCTACAGGGGAACCATTGAGAGTGTGCTGACCAGCTGCATCACTGTCTGGTACGGGAACTGTAGTGCAGCAGACCGAAAGACCCTCCAGCGGACAGTGAACACAGCTGCAAAGATCATCGGTGCCCCTCTCCCCTCCATCCTGGACATTTTCTTTTCACGATGCTCCAGCAAGGCCAACAGTATCGTGAAGGACCCCACCCATCCCTCCCACAGTCTCTTCCAGCTCCTACCATCAGGAAGACGTTACCGGAGCATCAGAGCCCGCTCCGCCAGATTTCTCAACAGCTTTTTCCCCCAGGCTGTGAGAGCCCTGAACTCAAATCACCACCCCCTTCTGACACCCCATACAAACCCCCTACCTCCTGAAACATGGACCATCTAACCCAGGTGAGTGGGCCTGTACAAACCACCTGTAGTAACACACTCTCCTCTATGCACACTAGACACTTTTCACACACTACTGTGTATACATAATCCCACAAAGGACTCAGTAATATATGTATGTTTACATGCTCATGCACTACAAATCATCTTACACTGTTCCCCAGCCAGCTGCTTGACTCACAATGTTTCTCTTTGCACATGTACAGTATTTGTGAAGCATTTTTACAGTTTGTATAGTTTGTATTTTTAAGTTTATGTATAGGTAACCATTTATAAATAGTATATTTATAGCCAAAATCTGTCAGTAGATTAGTTGTGTATAGGTTTATACTGTTTTACTTCATTGTTGTATGTCTGTATTTATGTAGCACCGTGGTCCTGTGAGGCACGACATTTCGTTCCACTGTATGTCCCCACATGTAGCGGAATGACAATAAAGCTCAACTTGTTGTGTTAACTTGTTTCTGTTGTGTTGCAGCTTGTTTTTGTTGTGTTGCAGCTTGTTTCTGTTGTGTTGCAGCTTGTTTTCGTTGTGTTATGACTTGTCTCTGTTATGTTGCAGCTTGTTTTCGTTGTGTTGCGGCTTGTTTCTGTTGTGTTGCAGCTTGTTTTCGTTGTGTTATGACTTGTCTCTGTTGTGTTGTGATTTGTTTTTGTTGTGTTGCGGCTTGTTTCTATTGTGTTGCGGCTTTTTTTCATTGTGTTATGGCTTGTTTCTGTTGTGTTGCAATTTGTTTCCATTGTGTTGTGCTAATTTCGCTGTATTGTTGCTTGTTTCCATTATGTTGTGCTAATTTTGTTGTGTTGTGGCTTGTTTCCATTGTGTTGTGCTAATTTGGTCATGTTGCGGCTTGTTTCCGCTGTATTGTGGAGATTTCGTTGTGTTGTGCACTACTGGGCCACCGCAAGATAAAGCCCCCTAAAGATATTATTTGGGCAGGTGAAAGCGTTGAACGAAGAAAAAAATGCCTTTAGAATATAGGAAGTGTATTATTTGCTGTATTTCCATTTATTTCCATTACATCTTGCTATTTTTTCTTGCAAATCGTGCCGTCAGTGCCTTTTTAGTTGTGTCAAGTTAATACTGCTTCAAGTTTAATTTCAAAGCCTGCTTTGAATGGCAATAATTCATTGCATGTAGAAGAAGGTCACAAATCATGTTCTTCCAAACACAAATGACTTGCATGCTTTACATTAACAGTCCTCTTTTTCTTGGACGTATAAATAGACCTCTCGTATAAATTTCTTCCCATTACTAATAGAAAGCGAGGCTCGCTCAGCACTCATAGGCTCTTCCACAGAGAGACTCTCTCTGCTGCCAGACCCATTCCCACGTAAGAGACTTGGCAAATCCGACTCCAGGGAGCTCCTCTCTTTCTCTGCCAACATGCATGCCTCCTCCCCAGGCCTCATCCATGGCAACCTCATCCCTGCTCTCCTCTCCTCCATCCTCCATCTGTGGCCATCACTGCGGTCTCAGACCTGCAGTTAGTGCAAAGCCGTCTTTACTCTCATTTCTGCTCACCGCTGTGATGTGCTGAAGGCTGAGACCCGTAATGAGCCCCCGTCCTACCGCCATCAAACCACACTCTGAACGCAGACACAGGAAGACAATAAAGCACAAATGACACGAACAGATGGTCTTTCTTATTGTGCCCTGAAATGCAAACACTGAATATCTTTACAGGCTGGGTTCATCATTCGGCCTTCCCCAGTTATGATCCGCTATCGGCAAACACCTGGCACAGGAAATTTAACAGTGACAAACAAGAGCAAAATACTGAAGGTTATTGAATATATTTCTGTATTCAGTAAGTGTTTGTGCATGTTTACGATATTACGCAATTAAAGGGATAGTCCATCCAAAAATGAAAATTCTGTCATCATTTACTCACCCTCATGTCATTCCAAACCTTAGTGCATTGAAGCATTGTTAGCCATTAACTGTTATTAGTTCAACAATGTTGTTTCTCAAAAACATAGTTCAAACGAACATTTGCAGTATAAGGAAGGAACTACAGCTCTCGACCTGTGGTTTCTTGCTAGTATGATATACGGACTTAAACAGATCATGCTCTTGGGCATAATAAGCAAGCTAACATGCTATACATTCTATATCAGAGAAATTACGTTGTAGAGAAATCTGCTGACTGAATGAATCGTGTACAGGAGTAAAGTGCATGCCAATTACATAGGCTACTGCATAACCTGATTTTTAAAAAATGAACGATTTTCTTTGGTCGTGTAAATGAACTAGTCCTGAATTAGAGGCTTTCACAGCAGGTAGTCATAGGAAATAGCCACCAGGGCGATCCCTCGAGAACTAAATTTTCCCCTAGGGCCATTGTCCTAGTTGCATTCACACTGCCAGTAGAAACACTGAAGTGACATAAACTGGCCGAGAGCGACGTTATTTGAGCACAGCATTCAACAACTGGAGGATGTAGAAGTGCCTGGACTATGGCGATGGTCCATCTATCGTGGTTTTCCATGCTTGTGGAGTTAGTTCGTATATTAAAGGGATAGTTCACCCAAAAATGAAAATTCTGAATTAAGTCATTATTTGTTTTCTTTGTGCACAAAGAGAATTCTTGTAGCTTCATAAAATTACAGTTGAACCACTGATGTCACATGGACTGTTTTTACGTTGTCAATAGTCTGGGCCTTGACATGTCAGTTCCCTGTCTATGGAGAGACAGAAAGCTCTCAGATTTTAATTTGTGTTCCGAAGATGAACAAAGGTCTTACAGGTTTGGAACGACATGAAGGTGAGTAATTAATGACAGAATTTTTATTTTTGGGTGAACTACTGTATCCCTTTAAGTGCATGTAAACTGTGTGTTTACATGGTATGGCATGCGTTCGGCCAATCAACGTACACTTCCATCACTGTTCCTATTGTGCTTGTTAGACCCTATGCTGCAGTAGGAGCTAATTTAGTCCCCCCAAAAGGCATTCCTAAAATCATTCCCAATTCCTGAGATATGAAGATGCCAAAAAGTGGGTACTTCCGCCAATAGTTATAGGAACTATGAAAACGTACCTCTGGTGCGAAAGCCCCTAAACAGTCATAGTATAGACTAGTTGGTTAGTTTTTCCAACAAATTACATCATTGTATGGGAAACACATGACTTTCTATCTTCTGTGCAACGCAGAAGATAATAATTTGATAACCAAACAATTTTTGTTCCCAATCACTTATATTATATGGACAAAAAGTACAATGGAAATCAGAGGGAACCAAAATTGTTTGGTTACCAACATTCTTCCAAATATCTTCTTTTGTGTTAAGCAGAAGGGGAAAAAAAGTCATACAGGTTTGGAACTACATAAGGGTGACTAAATGATGACAGAATTACATTTTTGGGGGGTGGACTATCCCTTTAAGCTCAGTTGTTTCTGTTCTTTTGAAAAAATATAGGATCAACTGGTTATTTTGACACTTGTTTTTTTTTAAAAAAAAAATAGAACAATGAATTAAATCTAGTGTTATTTATGGGCAAATGTCATTTTTGTTTCAAAGAAATCTATTGCTGGTTAAGGAAATTCAAAAAAGCCTTGTTTTTTTTTTTCTTCTTCTGAGACTTGGTGTCCTACTGCGCAGGAAACCTTAGAAACTCCAAATCGATCCAAACTGCATTATTTGTCAGGGGACCTTGCTTCTAGTTTCTTTTTAGTTGCCTACCGCATTCTGTTAGAACACCTCCTACCCGGCATCTATAGCGGGTTCATTGCTCTACTTTCAGATAATTCTGTGGTATTAACTGGCTAGAGTTATTACCCTTTATATGAGATGTCTGTGTTGAGAGCAGTTTATGAGATTCTGGTCCCGGTGGAAAGGAAGATGGAGTTGAGGCAGGCTGTCATCCAGAGCGGTATAATAGCATCAGTTGGGAAATACACAATGCCATGGATTATTGATAGAGCTGTATCTGTTCTTCTGCTGACAAATCTGAGAGCTCCACAGAAGGGGCACATAATCTTGAAAAATATCTCAGCTAATCTGCTCATTCCACGCATTCTCTTCCGAGTTTCTCTCTCTCCCTTTTTTCTTCATCTCATACTCTTTTTTTATTATGAAAAACGATCAGCGATTTAATGACGATAGCGATGGTGTGTTAAACAAAAAAAAAAAAAAAAGGAGAAAAACGATGAGGCTGTCTTGCCTGCTCTTTTGCAAGTGCAATGCATTTTGGAAAGATTTTACCCCTTTTTAAGTAAAATGCTGCAGCGTTTTTTGTGCCTCAAACATCTATGCGTAAATCAAAGTCAACCAGCAGGCTCTATTTAGGGTCTGAGAGACACCAAGACCCCTTTAAGAGCTCAAAAAAGAACATATCTAACACTGAAGTACACAGAAAAAAAGAAAAAAAAAACTGCTGTAGAAATAATTTTCACTCAGATTGCTATTAAAGTAAATTTCACAATTAATTACAAAGAAATGGCAAGTAATATGTTATACACACACACACACACATATATATATATATATATATATATACACACATATATATATTCCCTGTTTTGGGCCTCCGAGACCACAGATAAACACAGCCGAACACATTATTAGAAGTGTCAATACAATCTGTTCAATTGATTTAACTTTATCAAAGGTAAATATTAAAATAATTTGAGAGACGAATAGGTTAATTTAGTCATAAAAAGCATTTTCAACAGCCATTACTCCAGTCTTTGTCACATTACCCATCAGAAATCATTCTAATATGCTGGTTTAGTGCTCAAGAAACATTTCTTAAAGCTATCAATGCTGAAAACAATTGTGCTGCTACTTTTGACCAAATTCACTTATTTTTCTTTTTTTTTTAATATTCACCTTTGATTTATGACTACATTAACCTATTTTTCTCTTTAAGTTCTATTAATATACCTTTAGTTTAATGAAATCAAGATATTATTGACAGATATTACTGATTTCATTTTTTTCTGAAATGGGACTATTTAATGTTGATGGCTTTATTCAGTGTTTATCTGTGGTAATAATATTACCATTTTTAATGTACACATACAGTACATCACTGGGTCTCTGGGACTCAAAAACATTCAATCATTCTGATCATAAGATAAAGGTTAATTAAATCATTTAAACACTATGATAATACCTGTGGTTTTGGAAATTTTGCACGTCAAGATATAGTATTTCAAATCAAGGTTTCAAAATAAAGAAATGTGAAATTAAAATATATCAATTAAAATATATCACCAGTATCAATTTTCCTTGTGAGAATATAGATCACAGCTGTTCCTTTTGCTTATGCTTTCTAACAGTTACACGGTGTCTCACAAACTCTCTTCCAAAAGCTGATATTAGGTATCAGGAGCAGCTCAGCGCACTTCTCCTCGGGAGCTCTGCCTAATTGGTTAGAGTGGGCCAAAATATGCTCATATTGCAGCAACTCAGCCTCATTTCCATACAAAAAACATAAAGGTGACCTAGATATAAGATTTATTTATATGTGGGATTTTTTCTTTCTTTCATATTTGGTTGGAAGAGGTATCAAACAGTGTGCTGGGGATATATTAAAGACATTTTTCAAAGGCTTCTACAAAGTGAAGCATCCAACAAAAAAGAAAAAAAAAAAAAATCGGCGCCACTCACTGCTGTGCCGCGTTAGTGGAAGACTCACACTTAATAGCGACTAAAAAATCCCACTCCCTCTATTTATGGTTGTCAGTTAAGTACATGCTCTGGCAGGACTCCAATAGAGAGAACACTAAGTCACCTATAATTTGCCTTCCTGCGGTCTGAATATTAAATTGGCAGTTGAGGACTTTGTGATTCATAGATCCAAAGCCGTTCCATCTATAATGCTTATTAGTCATAGCATATATAAGCCTTTTCCGCTGTAGCATTAGCGTGGCTAACATCGGCGGCGTCGAGGCAAGTACCTCCAGTCAGCATCTTTGCAGCTTCGTCTCAAAATGAAGCAATTTATTGGTTATGTGATACTTCCTGTGTTTCCCTGTGTTAAGGATGTTCCACGTAATCTGATTGTACTGTATTACGATAGCAAGACACACTTTCTATCTTCCAGCTCCCCGCTGGAGGGCTATAAAAGCTCAAAGTGGAAATAATTGGTGAGCATATTAACCGTGCCAGAGAAACGTGCGTACGGGCTATCGGGGTGTTGTTCATTTCATACATGGGACGTGGCGAATTAACTTGCACCGCTAACTTCCAGCACACCTGGGAATATTGCTGGTATTATAGAGGGTAAAGCGGAATGTAATTACAAACCGTAAATCATCGCCATGGGCACAATTAAAAACTTTGCAGACGGCAGCCTTTGATTGCAAATTGAGTAAGATACTGAGTAGGCGGGGGTGTTGTTAATTACAGAATATGTGTGCTAAATAAGTATTAACAGGGCTGTTTGGAAAGAGAGGCGTAATTACCTGTGAGACCTTTACGGATGAGAAAGGAGAGGGTCTGATTTAAAGATGAAACGGGGGCTACTTGCAGGTCAAGACATTAAAATGCTTCCAGGATGTCAACAGGGTCATGTTATTGGGAATTGTAAAGAAGATGAGAAGTGGCTGCACCAGATGTTTTCATAATAGAGTTTAAAAGTGCTGTCTGTCTGGTTAATTAATATAACCGTGATGATCAGAAAACCAGTGACCACCAGCATTTAAGTCTGTTTGTTAATTAGGCAGCTCAGGATTTCACAAGAGCAGACCCGAATTTTGTCTCTATTCTGTTTGCAATCAGAGTCTCTATTTAAAGCTTAAACTAATTATTTTCATTGTTAAGGCCCCTCTAAATAAGCACTTCAACAAATTCTGAATCAAAACTTAATGGAGCATTCAAATGATTATATATTACTGCTGGTTGTGCATTTTGCACCTTATTTGTGTTTTCACAAATAATTAATTTACCCCTTCTACTGTATATACTTTGTCCTGTTTTTAGAAGAAGAATGTGCTACATTAAATACCATATTGTTTTTGGTACTGGAAATGGCTCTGTGCGATCTTTTTTAAGTTCATCTTTTTTTATTCAAAAACACATTAAATTGATCAAATGTGACAGTAAAGATATTTATAAAGTTCAAAATTATTTGCAGATTGAATAAATATAATTTTAATCAAATAAACATAAATTAAAAACAAAAATATTAAGCAGCACAAATGATTTCAACACTGATAATAAGAAATGTTTCTTGAGCATCAAATCAGCATATAAAAATGATTTCTGAAGGATCATGTGACACTGAAGACTACTAAAAATTCAGCTTTGCCATCACAGGAATAAATTACATTTTTAAAATATATTCAAATAGAAAACAGTTATTTGGAACTGTAATAAAATTTCACATTATTACTGTTTCTCCTGTATTTTAAAAACATTTCCAACCCCAAATTTTGGTATTATATTTATACATATACCTTGACCCATATTTAAAGAAGCAGTTATGACCTTTGGCCTTTCAAAATATTATTCAGTTGTGTTTAATAAATTAATAAATCAAATTTTACCCCTAAATGTTTAGATTTTCTAAAATTAAGTCCCTCAAACAAATTGTTCAAGGCTCTTTATTTATCACATACATATTACATACTCATGATGTAATGCAGTGTAATGTTAATTAAATAAATAAATAATATTTTTCTTCGCATCTTAGACCTTCTTCGCCGCTTTAGACCTTTAGACCCCTTATTAGACATTATTTTCAATGTGAGACAAATCTGACCAGATATTTACAGGTTGAGGCAGTTTCCTAGGACTTAATGAGGTTTAATAAATGATGTTTGAATAACACATGAAAAGATTCATGTTGGACTGGATAAAAGGAGAACAGAAAACCAGCCAGATTTAAAAGTATTGGAATGTGAACGTTTAAACACACACATACAAGTGAAGGCTCTACAGTGCGGTGTGCGAGCAGAGCCTGCGTGCTTACCTGAGGCACTGTTCAGGTCTTGGGTTAGTCAGAGTCCTCGACTGAGCAAATCACATAGATCTTACTCAGACCTAGTGCTCAGTCTTGCTGAAGTAAATCAGAAGTGTTGTCTGACTGCGACTGTGTGTTTGGTGGGAATTAAAGCCAAGCCGAAGGCTAGAAGCTGTCTACATCTTTTTATAAGCTCTCTTTTCCTGACCTTTCTTTTCAGCAAACCCTCTTGAGAAGGAAGACCTGACATAACACGACAAGTTGCCAGGTCACTAAACATGTAGTGGGTTAAGAGATGAGAAATCACCTCCAAAAATCCTTCATACATCACACATTTCTGGTCTTAGTTAAACTGCATCATTTCAGAGTCTTTCATTGTTGCACAAGCCTCACCATTTATTCTATCAAGCTCAGTATTTGCAGAATTGAAAAGTGTAGATGTTATTTGCTGATTCAAATTAAAATGTTTCCATTTGTTTAACTTTTTCAATGAAAATGCTTAAAATTATTATTTTGAACAAGTCAATTTGTTTACCACAATAAATACTGTATATGCACAGAATTGGAAGCATCTATAAGCACTTTTTTGTTCTTAATATTGACTTATAGCAATGGTATATATAGATTTATAAATTAATTAAATATTAAATGATTGTGTTTAAACAACTATTTCAGAAAATTAGAAACAGCGCCCCCTACCATATAACAATGAAAACGTGGACCGTCAGAATAACTCAATAGTGGGGAAGCACTGTGTCATAAATGATGGAAATCTTCGACGTCTGAGACACATAGTGCAAATAATAATAATAAAAAATTCACTTAAGTAAAATATATGACTTGCCCTGGTTTCCCATATGTAAGAAAACCAACCAGGCTCATTGGAAATACATGATTCTGTCTATATTTCTGCAAAGTACGTTGCTCCAGGTGCATTTCACTAGAATTTACAGATGACGTATTCACAAGAGGCACTATAAGCTATATACTTTTTTTTTTTCCATTGCAGATGCAAATTTATTAAACAGCACAGCACATGAAAAGACAGGCCAGTGAATCTTTTAGCATGTTTCACAGCAATTTTAGAGTGAAATGTCTAGTGTCTGTGTAATGGAGGCCAGGTGGTAAGAGCTGTGCAGGTAAACTTCACTCCTCTGATCTCAAGAGGCATGCTAGTGGTTGACATTACAGGCTGCAAGTCTTTAGCATCCTTGTAAGTACGCCCGCTTCCCATGCTGGAAATGCTGGTTCAAATCCCACTCAGAGCAAGCAAAGAAGTAGAACAAAATACATTGGTGCCATGACCCGGATGGTAGTGAGGTCTGATTTCGAGAGGCGCACTGTGGTCTTTAGCATCTTTGATAGCGCACCCATCTCCCATGCCGGAAACGTCGGGAACGAATCCCACTCGGTGCAGTTTCGAGTATAACCAAAGGGGTTAATTATGGAACTAAATAGCATGTTTAATTTTCAGTTAAATGTGACTGGGGCAACATTTTATTTCATTGTTTGCTGTTTGTATCATGGTAGTTCAGAAATGTCCAGTGACTGATGCTAAAACGTTAATGCTCTTTCGCATTTGGAATTAAAAGGATAGTTCACTCAAAAATGAAAATTAGCCCATGTTTTACTTACCCTCAAAGCATCCTGGGTATACATGACTTTCTTCTTTCAGACGAATCAAATCGGAATTATACTAAAATTTTTCCTTGCTCTTCCAAGCGTTTGAATGGGAGTAAGCAGGTGTTTCTGTTCAACAGTCCAAAAGTAGTAAAACAAAGCATGTGCATCCATAATAAAATGTGACTCACTCGGCTACGGGGGGTGAATATAGGTCTCCTGCAACGAATCGATGCATTTTTGTAAGAAAAATATCCATATTTAAAATGTTATAAATACTTTTTTCTCACTTCTGCTGACTGTCACACGTGCAAGCCATTCTGGCAGATGACTCAGATTGGATTCGTCTGAAAGAAAAAAGTCATATACACTAAGGATGCTTTGAGAGTAAGTAAAACATGGGCTAATTTTCATTTTTGGGTGAACTATTCCTTTAATGTACTGTACCATCTACACTAAACCATATCCTAAACCTAACCAATGGTGTTAACAAAAAACGTGCTAAACCATGCCATTTTAGCTTCCTTATGCATGGCTTTGAGCTCTTTTTTTGTGACTTAAGTTTTCACATGATTCGTACCCGATAGCTCATGAGTGCAGTGCTGTACCAGGTGAGCTACTGAGCAAGTTTACTATATCAGAGAGAGCATATGGACTACCATAACGTACCTGTGGGAACTTTTTCGCAAGATGCGAAATACGTACCAATAAGTACGTATCACTGCAGTTTCCAACAGAAATTTACACTAGAGGCGGTAAAACATCGAGCACTTGTAATCATTTTCATACACAGTTATGATTACAGCTCCATATGTTTCACTTTCCAGACATAACAAGCTTGCTAGGTAGCTCAGCCGGCACAGAATTGGACTTAGGATGTGGAAGCCTTGGGTATGAATCCAGTTAAAACATGACTCCCAATGAAAGAGCTGAGAGATGACAGATCGAAAAACAAGCTAAAATGGCATGCTTGTGATTGCGTTTTTGTCACATTCGCTTTTGTTGATACTATCGGGTAGCGCATGTAGTGCAGATGGTACATTATTTTAAAACATCACGGAGCATTAGACTTATAGCATCACTCAAAGGACATTTCAAGTCAGAACTGTGGTGACACTTACAAAACCAGCATCACATAAAATGTACCATATGTACGTTCATCTTTTCCGGGGAAAAAACTGAACACTTCACCCAGTGGACATTTCACATCGAACACGTCACGAAATGTACATGGCAGTATGTATTTTGCATCTTGCGAAAAAGTTCCCACAGGTACTTTTTCGCCATGAGATCAGGTTGCATATGGAGCAGATTGTGTGATGCAAACATTAAAATGTATTTGTTTACACATCATACAGTTTGGTAAAAGTGTTTTGCGGTCATAACATTGTATTTTGCAAGGAAACTAAATAAGGCCTTTATTTATCGATAATCTGCCCCTGTAATGATAATGTGTATGAAAAGGAATAAAAGTTGTTAGTGCCTCTAGTGTTTATTTCACCTGGAAACTGCAGTGAAATGTGTATATATAGATACAAATGTGGGCAGAGTCACGTATTTCCAATGAGACTGGGTTGAAGAAAACTAAATTATGCCACAAGTTCTCTGCATTATGAAAGGTATATAATGATCGTCTAACAGAGGCTACATGTTAAATGAATACTTGGAAGCAGTGTCTGGCACTGCACATTCTGAAGGTGGCTCTGTTTGCCAAGTCCAGGGCGTAGTCACAGATGCCATCTGCTCGTGCCACGTCTTCAACGCACACCTGAAACACACGCTCATAATGCTGCCATAACTGATCCCCTCAACCTGAAATAACTGAGATTCTGTTGCACAATCGTCACATAAGGTCCACTGACACAGTGTTGAAAGCTGCAAATGACAATCTCAGGAGTCTCTACAAAAATAGTCACCCTGGTCTCACTTTTTCTATCAACAGTGTTTAATTTAATTAGAAGTGCACTTGCAGGCAGAGAGTACTTTCAAAAGTTTGAGGGATACACTTTGTTGTATATTAACTTTGAAAAGATTGACGCTCCTTTTTAAACAGCAGCTTCCTATTGCATTGCATTACGAGAACAATATCTCCACTAAACACTGGGATATCACAAGTGATTTTCACAATAGCACATGAAGTATTTGCTGTTAGGATCACAGACACAATTTTGCTAACAACCTTAACTCACATAGAAAATAAACAAATATCATACAGAATGTATTTTGGTTGGGGGCCTTGAGAGTCTGGCCTTACATATTGTGTAATGGTGTATCAAGATATCAAAGCTGGTTAGCCTGAAGACCTAGTAAATGGTAGAGGTGAAAAGTATGTAGTTTCTAACTTGAAGAAAGCCATTCCAGTAATGTTGACCTTACACATTTCCTACATTTTTTCATCAAATTTAAAGAGGTTTGCAACTGTTTCCAACCCTGTTACCAAAAAATTTTCTAAATGTTTTTGTGCCAGTTTCTAGCAATAAATATGAAATATACAAAAATACAATTCAAATTATTAATTCAATAATTAAATAAAATGTATATAATGAAAATATAAACAACTACAACAGAGTTGCAAATTTACTTGGTCACTCAGTCTATAGTGTGGGACCAAATTTGTAGAGATTTATAAATTTACAATGGAACACAGCTAAATATGGCATTATTTAGTCATTAAAATAACAATAACAGTTTTTACTGCAATTAATGGAATATCCTTCCCTCAGATTATGTGCAAATTATGTTGCATGATTTTAATTGTTGGATACAGTCAACCTCTGAGGTGGGAAAATACTGTTTTAAAAGTTTTTTTTTTTTTTGCTAGCAATAGTTCTTACAAAAAAAAGAAAAAAGAATTGTCTTAAATGCTTTTCCGTATTTGCGGAAAATGCTTTATATAGACTAGCTCCCTCAGCTTTTAAACATCACTCACATACTCACATGATTTACCACCTAGAATATATATTCCTCTAAATGGATAGTTCATGACAACATACTTTATGTATTTGCATATACTTGAAAAATGACATTGCTTTCAGCTTAATTAAACTGTTGCATTGCACAGTGTGTGGAAAATCTGGCACATAGTTCTAATCTCTGTTGTTTTCAGTGCTGAATAAACTCTGTGTGTTAAATGGACTAACAAGAGGGAAAACAGGGAATTCCAGGAGGGTGTAGAATGGGAAAAGGAAGTGAAAAAAATCTAGACAAAAGTTAAGGAAGTAACTAATGAAATAAAGGAGGAGAGAGAGGTGAGAAAAGCCAACAATCTCATTCGACCCATAAAATATTACACCCATCCTTTCCCTAGGACTTGATCATTTGCAAACAGCTGTTCTTGCTGAAGGAGTGCTCACTATTTTCCAAAGCACGTTTTCTGCTCATCTCCCTGGAGAGGCTGGGATAATATTTTGTGGAGGGAGCAGGACAGTATGATAGAGAGGATCTTTGTGATTCTTTGCTGTCAAAACATAACAAAAAAAAGAACAGTGGAATAGAAACCTTAGAAAATCTGTTGAACAGTCATGAACTTCCAAAAAAAATGTTAAATGTAAAATGTTATTCAGCAGGAGAATGAGTTTAAGTGTGTTAAACTCTGAATGTCTGTGGCAATGGATGACAATGTCTCATTTCTGTTTCATTAAAGCACTACTGTGCTCCCTGTCCAGCAAAAGTTTAATAAAATGTGACAGGCAATATTCCTACATATCCAAAGTATTCTTTTACTAAAATGAGTCTATTACAGTAAAAAAAATACTGGATTTATGAGAGTGTCATATACTGCAGGTTATGTGACATGCTAGTCACATTTTTGAGTTTTATGCATTGCACATTTAACAATATATTTACAATTTTAGCTATGTTTTTCTGTAAAGTTATAAAATGGCATGCTGTAGACACTGAACTACTTTTCTGAGGTAAATTTAATGTCACATGATGACAGCGATGAGCTGTTTTATTGCTTTTTCTGCAGTTGAAACACTGAACGCTGATACATTTCTGTAAGTTGCATTGTACCATTCAACATACCTTCTGATGCTCATTCGTGTTTTTTCATAGTAGTTGAGAGGAAGAGATGAATCACTTGCACTTCGTGCTGCCAATTTCAAAACAAAACTATGTCATGACAGGAGCGTCAAAATAACATTTGTTGTTTGAATTTCATAATAAAAGTGACATAACGTGAGACTTGCTGTTATTAAAAAATAGCAAAAATGTTTCAGAATCATAGTTTAGCTCGATTCTCCACAGATGGCTTAAAAGGTGCGGCCATTACCATCATTTGGTCAATTTCGTGGACGAAATCCAGTAATTTCTATAAGAACCCACACGCTCGTGAATTTCGCGTGAGGGCGAAGGATTTCCCGTAACGTTACGGAATTCAGAACGGGTTCAAATTTGTTAAACGAATTTGTGGTGTTGACCAACAGAAAGCATCTTAGTTTGAAAGTGACTTCTGTGTCACCTGTACTTCAATATTGCTACACTATTCACAACATACAATGTACTTTTTTTTGCCCGGGAATTTTCGCTAATGTGACCCCCACCTTTGAACCTGCATGCTCTCCTGAAACTGACTTTAAAAGTATAATATTAGTAAGGACAATTAGTAAGTACAAAATATTTTTTTCTTTTCCAATTCTTCCTCTGTCCAGGTAAAAACTGTCAAAAAGTGGTATTGGGGTCTCATAGACCCAAAAGACAACATGTGGACTTATATAACCAAAAGAAAACACCTGGAATTAAAACCTGATTATTCTCCTCTGAAGAGTCCTTTCTTTTTTTCCATTGTTTCATCATCTCTCATTACTGTATTTTTCCGTGCACCCTTTCACACATAATACAATACAGACAGAATTTACACACCATCCCAATAATTATACAATCACACTGTTTACAAAAAGCCCATAATGCCTGTAACAAACCTGTATCATTGTCAAGCGATTAACTGTGAACCTCATTTGCTTGCTAAATAATTAAAATATCACTAGCTCATTCATAATGCTTCTTTTACATTCAACTCTTTTGCACTGAACTCAGCATTCCCAATCTCCAAATAATAATAGAGGCCAACAGGAATAATTTATACGTACACAATATCTATTTGTCATTGACATGAGTGACAGCAAAGACGGCGATATTGTGAACTCATGTATTGAACATCCCATAAACCGCAGGTTTACGGCGATGAAGTGTTTTCTCTCTCTAAAGGAGTCATTTTGGATGCAGCTCTCAGAATATGTTTATAGCCATTGTCTGGGATATGAAAGCTACTGGTTTTTTAATAGCTTGCCTGCTGCATTCTCATCAATCAAGCTCAGCAGCCGTCTCATTCCCGCTCCAGCCCAACACTAACCAAGTTACCGGCTCCTGAAACTAACTTGGAGTTTTGAAATGTGATAAAAAGTAATCGGATTCCCCGTGTCGGGATCCTTATGGATGTGAATCGATGGCATTAATTACTGCATCTTATTATGCCGCAAATGCGGTTTAGTCTGTTTTTATTTATTGAGGGTGGGGGGTCTTCTTTTGGAGGGTGGCATTATGGGCCTCTCTATTTCCTCCTCTGGTACATCCCTTTGTCTCATCTCTCATCTCACCATCAGATTGTACTGAATGGTACATTCGCACAGCAAATATTAATGCAAATACAAGCACTTTTTTATGATTTCTCTTCTCATTTCATACACAAACAGAAGTATTTTCTCATAATTTGACTGTATTTGTTCTACAGCACAACTTTGTGCGGTATCTCATTTCCGTATCACCCAAATGATTCTGTAATGCGTTTAGCCTGACCTACATATTGACGCCAAGGAATGTTGTGATACCACAGCAGATTAGCTTAGCAATCAAGACTATATTCATTTCAGTGCTAAAGGGAATGATTTCACAGTATATACAGATGCAATTATCTTTAGTTAGCCTTTAATGGTGCGAGTACAAGAGTTATCTGCACTTTGGAATGGCTTTCTGTGAAGTCTGGCTTATAAATTGGCAGAGGTGCGTGCAGTCAATGATCCAGCTTGTCTGTAAAACAGTCATGTACTCTTAGGGCTGGAAGTTTGGCTAAATAAGACGACTTTCCTCTAGTCTGACATCATTAGAGCAGACTAACTTCTTGCAATTATTCTGCTTCCTTTTTTAGACACTTGTACCGAGAAGACAGAATAATGGTAACAATGTAATATTTCCTATGACATTTTGAAACTGTTAAACGAGTCATTAAATGCATTAAACGTTCACTAAATTGTTGAAAAGATGTTTCAGACCCTCATGTCAAATGTGTATTTTAAAGGGATAGATCACCTTAAAATTAAAATTTGTCATACCCTTCTTGTCATTGCAAATCTGTATTATATTTGTCTTTATAACTGTTTTTGTTGATACAACGAAAAAGAGTTTCTTCAGATTTTAAGAAGGTAAATTTAAGACCTTTTTAAGACAGAGTAGAGAAAATTTTAGTAATAAATTGTATGGAGCACAATGCAGCAATATGTGACCCTGGACCACAAAACCAGTCATAAGTGTCAATTTTTTGAAATTGTGATTTATATATCACCCGAAAGCTGAATAAATAAGCTTTCCATTGATGTATGGTTTGTTAGGATAGGACAATATTTGACCGAGAAACAACTATTTGAAAATCTGGAATCTGAGGGTGCAAAAAAAAAAAAAAATCCAAATTCTGAGAAAATCGCCTTTAAAGTTGTCCAAATGAAGTTCTTAGCAATGCATATTACAAAATAAAAATTACGTTTTGATATATTTATGGTAAGACATTTACTAAATATCTTCAGGGAACATGATATTTACTTAATATTCTAATGATTTTTGGCATAAAAGAAAAATCGATAATTTCGACCCATAATGTATTTTTGGCTATTGCTACAAATATACCTGTGCTACTTAAGACTGACTTTGAGGTCCAGGGTCACATATGGTCTCTAAATGTCTTGTATTAGCAATGCTAGTTTGAAAATACAACTTTCAACAGATCTCCAACCACTAGAATATTGAAATAACTTTTACTGTACCTTCTGATCACACTGCAAAAAAGTGATGATCTTGATTTAAGGATGCTATGTTTAGATATTTGTAGGTTTTTTTTTTTTTTTGCATTTTTATTTATTTATTTATTTGCAATGCATGCAACAACATATATCATTTTACTCCTATAAAATCTTAATAATAAAACTTCTTAAATCCTTAAAGTTTCCGCCTTAGATGTAAAGTACTTCAGTTGAAGTATTTCAAGTGGAGAGCAAAAAAAGTTGACGTCTAAATAATTTGATGATAACAATAGGATAACGGCTTTAACAAATAGACTCTAATCACTTAATTCCCTTCATTAGATCACTGTACTCTGTTTTTCTTGCACATCATCCTCCAGAGGCTACAGTTCAATCAATCCTTCAGGCTGTGCTTCACTTATTCTTATTCAGCATGCTGAGATGGTGACAATGGCTCTGTTGCATCAGAATGGCAGCTCACAGTGAGCCTGCCTAAAGGGAACTACTGGTTTCTTAATTTGTGATTAAAACTAATTAAGTGAGTGAAATCTATCCACAGTCCATTGGAAACAACTAACTGTTTGCATATGCTTAGAAACATGCAATAACAGTGCACTGAGTAGCTAAATGTTTTCACAGAGATAGGATAAAATACACCAATGTTTAATAATGTCAACAATGTTCATTGTTCAGTTTAAATTCAGGTGCGTGGAATGATATGAAAATCAAGGGAAACACATTACAGACCTTATCAGCCTGGCTCATGAATATTAATTATGTGACATAATGCTCACAGAATAGTCCTATAATGAATGAATGCTAGTTTAACTGATTTTACCTTAAAATCATAAAACGCTGAATTAATTTTACAAGATTTTACAAAAAAATTCACAGAAACATGACAAAATGGCAAAAATGTCCATCTGATGCATATGCAAATAGGCCAACAGTAAATGTATTTAATTATTTTAAACAATCAACTGCTGTATCATTTGATTACAATTTTAGTCAACTGATTTATTTAATTCTAGTGATGACAGGTGTCTTTTTTAACTATGGTTTGATGTAACTCATAAGTTGTGAGATACTAAAAATCAATCAATCAATCAATCAATCAATCAATCACAGAGATGTGACATGATGGCTAAATATGTCCATCTGATGCATATGCAAATAGACCAACAATATGCAAAATTGCAGAATGTTTACATTTTAAGTTAATGATTTTAAATGATTGAATGCTAATTAGATTAATTGTATATCACTTGATTACAATTTAAATTAACTAATGTATTAACATACAATCCAATTGATACGTGGCTACAGGTGTGCATATAGACTCTTTTTTAAAGATATTTAAAGATATCTTGTTTGATATTTCCAGCTCATCCAATTGCATTTTAGCAACAGAACTCACTATTTTATGAACAATACATTATAATATTTACAAAGCAGGTATTAATGTAGTTACTAGTAAATAAAATGCTGAAAAATAAATTCGTATCACATGTATATGTCACAATGAGGTGTCACGAGATCCAAGTGCGAATGCAATAAGAATTTATTGAGAAGAACAAGGAGAGAGAACAGCTGGAAGATGACAGCAGTCGTAGACTTTAGCAGATCAGTCAGCTCGCTCACACAATAGTGAAGACTCATCCAGCTCAGTGCAGGTAATTCCAAGGTGAGTGCAGTAGTATCCAATACAAGCTGGACTTGAATCTGGAACAACGGAGAGCTGACAAAGAAACAGGGCAAGATTAACAAACCGACAACACACACTAAAAACGCCAGCCAGATATAGGTAGTGCAACGAGCTGCAGCTGGGATGCTCTGATTAGACCGCCAGCTGCGGTTACTAGGTAACGGACGCGCACACACACACACACACACACACACACACACATACCAGACAGAGACGCAAGAAGAACACACAGACCCATGAACCGTAACAGTATATTGCGAGAAAAAAAAAACAGATATGTGACACTATGTCCAAAAATGTCCATCAAATGCATATGGCAATATAAATAAAATAAAATAAAAACCTGTATTTTATTTGTCTTTTTATTTGTCTTTATAACTGTTTTAGTTGATACAATGAAATAGGGTTTCTTCAGATTTTAAGAAGGTAAATTTAAGACCTTTTTTAAGACAGAGTAGAGAAAATTTTAGTAATAAATTGTATGGAGCACAATGCACCAATATGTGACTCTGGTTTTGTGGTCAAGAGTCACATATCGGTGCATTGTGCTCCATAGAATTTATTACTAAAATTACTAGAAATCTCAATTTCTACATCACCTGAAAGCTGAATAAATAAGCTTTCCATTGATGTATGGTTTGTTAGGATAGGACAATATTTGGCCGAGAAGCAACTATTTGAAAATCTGGAATCTGAGGGTGCAAAAAAAAAAAAAATCCAAATACTGAGAAAATCGCCTTTAAAGTTGTCCAAATGAAGTTCTTAGCAATGCATATTACTAAATAAAATAAAATAATTTTAAAATTTTAAACAATCAACTGCTTTAAATTAGTGGTATATCAATTGATTACATTTTTAATCAGACTTATTAATATATAATTCTGTTGATATGTAAGAGGTGTGCATATAGTTTTTTTTTTCCATTTTTTCTTCTTTCTTTAAAAAAAAAAAAAAAAAGTTTGATATGTGCTTTTGCTTTTTTATTGCTTTTAAGTATCAGAACTTACTATTTAATGAACAATACATTAAAATATTTACACCTAAAATCAGGTATTAATGTAGTTAATAGCAAATAAAATAATCCAAATAACTCTGTATCAAAGTATCCAAAGGCCAAACCTTGTAGAATTGTCAGGATGAATGACAAGGCGCTCATAATGCCATGGTGACAGAGGGATGAAGCTCTCAATTTTAATCCAGGCTGCTGAGATTAGCTCTGGGAGATAGGTGTCTCAGCATGTGCTATCTGCTGATGGGGGCCTGTGAAATTAAATTAATGGCAAAGGGAAATCAAGTGAGAGAGCTCCTGAAATCAAATTACCAATCCAGTGCAAATGACTTATTTGGGAGTCAAAGCTGTAATTGATAGCAAGCAAAAGACAAGACACTGGATGAGACAATGTGATCTAGCATGCATTCTCTCTAACATCATTTGTGAATCTGTTGTCTTGATTAAATATTAAAGAAGTGTGGATGGGGAAGGAAATTTTCGGCGAGTGTGGGGTTAGGAGGGATGATGGGTATACAAGCTATGAACTGAATTTAGTACATGGCCTCTGGGTATGTTTGTAAATTGTCTTTCCCTTGGCATGTGTCAGATAAAAGAAATGTTATACTTGTTGGGTCAGATGTGTTAAATGGTTGTTTAGCAGTTAAAATCTTTCGAGGATTTTTATCATGATGTCAATAGTAAGGATATGTAAAACAACACTTTTTCCAAAACGACTAGTCATTGATTTGTCAGATAGTCTTAAAGGAATAGTTCACCCAAAATTAATATTATAATCTTATATTCTCATATAAGGTTATTTTGTCATTCATAATCAGTCTGATAGCCCCTCCCCCTCTACTTCATTACTTGAACTGCTTATACTACAAAACGGCACCTGTTGTCTCTTAATTCCCTCATATATATCAGTTAAGACCAATTCACTTCACCAAACCTACAAGCAATTACAGTATGTCACTTTTGAGACATTCCAAGACCTGACAAATGCCAATTCAACATGTTCAGTTGGCAGAAATAAGCACTGACCAATGCCAACAGACGGCAACAGGGGCAACATACTGATCCGGCAAAACTCGGCGAATGTGTCTGTTGCCGTTTGTCTGTGTCTGTCAGAGCAGTGTGAATTGGTATTTTGGTATTTTTATTATTTATTTTGATATATGTGTTAGCATGTATGAAATAAAAATCAAATGTAATATGGCCTCCTAAGACCCGGAAAAAGGTTTTAGGGAAAAAAAAATATTTTTTCATGTCATTACATTGTTTAGAGCATAAAAAAGTAACACAAAAAAAAAAAATTAAAAATGATATTTCATTCATAAGTTATGCTATGTCCTTGGTAGAGGACATCAGGACTCAATTTTTAAAAATAAATAAATAAATAAATAAATAAAAAGGATGAATGAACATGCATAGACAAATACATTTTTTTTTTTTTAAATCACCAATAAATTTTTAGTTTTCAGGATTTTTTTATTTATTTATTTATTTTTATTTTTTTACCAAACTTTGTATAAAGATAATTCTCAACTATGTTATAACAGAATGATTTGATATACCATTTTCTTTATACAAAATGTGTGTAAAATGGCCATAAATGGATTTTCTCATTATACGCAATGTATCTATAAACTAAATCTAATTTGCATATTAATGTGTTTTTGGGGCAACATGTAATAAAAAAAGAAGTGTAATAATGGGAGAAATAATTGACAAGATTTTCATAATAATATATCATATTTCATAGGAATATTGAAATATAATTTCTTTCCCTATTCATTTGTTGTGTCTCCCAAAATGCGTAATAAACATGCTTTTAGTCCTGGTGTCCTCATATGAGGACTTGTATAAAAATCAACGTCCTGTTTTGTAACAGAAAGTCATATTTTGTTTTGAAACCCCATAACATTTTCCTGAGATGTTGATTTATGACACACAGTTTAAAAATTTTCTCAGATTTAAATGATAATTACAAAATATGATCATATTTCAATAAGAGTGTCACTAAATTAATATCAGACATTTTTGAAGACCAAGGAGAGGGAGTGGTCATGGTGAAACATCCAAACATTTAGTATCTCTGAAAAGTCCTGAATGTGCTCTGTGCAGGACATCCAGACTTAAAACTGTGGCATGTATAGTCTCAGAGAAACTCACTAAAATATAATGTCCTCATATGAGGACGCAGGGTCTCAGGAGGATAGGGCTGACAATAGCTAAAAATAATTATATGATATAGTATACACAATATTTTATTGACGAATAAGTCAAAATGAATTTATGAACTTATTAATAATAATAAGTTCATGATGAATAAAAGTTCAAGATGAATAAAAAGTTTAAAAGAACAGCTTGTAAAATGAACAGACAGATTTTTTTTATCAATTTAACACATCCTTGCTCAATAAAAAAATGAATTTCTTAAAAAAAATAAAAATAAAAAAAATAAATAAAAATGTACTGACCCTAAACTTTTGAATGGTAGTGTATATTTTACAAAATATTTAAATAAATTATTTTTTTTACTTTTTTTACTTTTTATTTATCAAAGAACCCTGAAAAAAGCATAGCAGGTTTAAAAAATATATTAAGCAGCACAACTGTTTCCGAATCAGAATCAGAATATTAGAATGATTTCTGAAGGATCATGTGACACTAAAGACTGGAGTAATGATGAAAAAATTCAGCTTTGCATCACAGAAACAAATTATACTTTAAAGTATATTAAAATAGAAAACTGTTATTTTAAATTGTAATAATATTTAACAACATTACCATTAGTCAGATCAGATAAATGTAGCCTTGATGAGCATAAGGAGACTTCTTTAAAAATATAAAAAATCTTGCTGATCCCAAACTTTTGAACAGCAGTGTATATTATGGTTTCCACAAAAATATTAAGCAGAGCAACTGTTTTCAACATTAATAATAAAAAGAAATGAGCACCAGATCAGCATATTACAAATGATTTCTGAAGGATCATGACTGCAGTAATGGCTGCTGAAAAATCAGCTTTGCCATCCCAGGAATAAATTACATTTTATAATAAAATAAAATGAAAATGTAATATAAAACAATTAGAGGGGGAAAACAGAAAAAACAATATTTCAAATTGTAAAAATGTTTTACAATATCACTCTTTTCACTGTATTTTTAATCAAATAAATAAAGCCTTGGTAAGCATAAGAGACTTTAAAACAGTTTCAAAAACATTACAAAAATCTTCCAGAACTCAATGGCAGTGGCTATATATGGACTATTTACTCTCTGCACCATCACAGACCTATAGCAATAGCAAATGGTAGTAATGTGTAAATACGTTTAGCATGATTTCCCCACAAGAACGTCTCGGTTACGTATGTAACCCTCGTTCCCTGAGGGAGGGAATGGAGAAGTCACGTCAGTGACCGACGAAGATGGGATCTCGCCAGAGAGACCAATCCACTTCGAGTGTAACTAAACAAGCCAATGGGCATTGGCATGCGGTATCCGCATCTGGCTGCCACACCCCGCAGCTGCGGGTATAAGAGGCAGCAGGTGCACCGCATTAATTCATGTTTTCGCTGAGGGGCTGAGCCGGTGACCTGGCAGCTCAGCTGTGGTACAGCAACTGTGGTGATGGGACGTGACGTCTCCATTCCCTCCCTCAGGGAATGAGGGTTACATACGTAACCGAGACGTTCCCCTTCAGTCAGTCACTCCGAGTCATGTCGGTGACCGACGAAGATGGGATCCCTACCAAAGCGCCACAGGAGCTGCCCCCTCCAGTGCCCTGTGCAGGCCTCCTGACCCTTCCTTAGAGGAGACGACAGGACTGGGCTCTACACAGAGAAGGTCGTCTACTGCTGTTCCTCAAACAACCCAAACAGTAGGACTTGGACAACACTGGGAAAGCGTGCCCTTCCACCTGGAAGAGGTACACTGCGGAGTCACCTCCTCCCAGAGGGGGTTAAGTGACATTTACTCATGTGAAGTAACCCCGCAGGGCCCTATTGCACATGGAAGTCTCTGAGATGGCTCAGGCTGCATCAATTAGAGACGGCAGAACATGGTCTGCCAGGGAAAACACTGCTCTAGTAAGTGTACCGACTCTGAACCGGGCCTCTCAGTGCCACTACCCGTTTGAGGTGAGAACACAGGAGGAAACCGGTTCGACATGCAGGCTATAGAACCTAGCGAACATGTTAGGAGTCGCCCAGCCCGCAGCTCTACGGATGTCTGCTAGTGAGGCACCGCAAGCCAGCGCCCAGGACGATGCGACACCCCTAGTGGAGTGAGCACGCAGCCTGAGCGGGCAGGGCACACCTTGTGCTTCATAGGCCAAGGTGATGGCATCCACTATCCAGTGGGCCATCCTCTGCTTGGAGACAGCCTTCCCCTTCTGCTGTCCTCCGTAACAGACAAAGAGCTGTTCTGAGGTCCTGAAGCTCTGAGTTCTATCCACATACTGTCGCAGTGCGCGTACAGGACAGAGCAAAGCTAGGGCTGGGTCTGCCTCCTCCAGGGGCAGCGCTTGCAGGTTCACTACCTGGTCCCTGAAGGGAGTGGTAGGAACCTTGGGCACATAGCCGGGCCGGGGTCTCAGTGTTGCACTGGAGTCAGCCGGCCCAAACTCAAGGCACGACTCGTCGACCGAAAATGCCTGCAGGTCCCCCACCCTCTTGATCGAGGCCAACGCAGTCAGGAGTAGGGTTTTCATAGAGAGAAACTTCAACTCGACTGACTGCAAA